>CAJDSM010032991.1:0-33635 GCA_903981925.1 Ostrea lurida
TGTTGATATAAAGCAAAGGGCAAAAGATATTTGGCGGACACACATTGCCCGACAATCTACAGACTGACCTCTTGCCTTACCTTTGACCATGTGACCTGAAACAATAGGATCATCTACTCTTAAGGGCAACCCGACAAGTTGGTTGATATCAAGCAAAGGTCAAAAGATATTGAGCGGACACACATGGTCTACAGACGACGACATACCGACCGACGACATACCGACGACGACAGTGCAAACAATATCCCCTCTCTTTTTCAAAGGGGGGCATAAAAATACTAGTAATTTGTCATATGACTAACTATGGCATTTTTCAACGCTCTATCTGATTGTCCGGACAGATGTACATACATGTATGTTTTCTCGTGGTCTTATGATTGCCATTGAGCAATATGAAAACAGTGTTTTATCCGTCCATCCACCTCTAGTTAAATCCTGTTTACTGATATTTTTAAAATGTGTATTGTATCATTACTTGTTTTTGGTGCCAGAGTCAATAAACAATCGCAACTTCTGGCCTTTCGGCAGAGCTCGAAAAACATCGATGTATTTACATTACGATGTTAAAATTTGTACAAAAGGATGTGCCAGGATTATGAGAATGTTTAGATTTTCATGAAATCGTTATGATTTCTTCGAGATAGGAAAAACAGTGAAGTTTTACAAGCACTGTATAATGAAAAAGAGATAGGCATTTTACCACATTTCCCCATGACACTTAACCCAAATACATTAGAGTTGTTTTCCGAGCTTGCGGAAAGGCCCGAGAAGTTGCGATTGAGTCAATAAATAGAATTCTCAAGTTGGTTTATTGTTTTACGTCCTATTTTTCCCGTTTGAATTTTTTTTACTCGTTTAAAGATGCCACCAGCTTGATTTGAAATGCCTTTGATTTATGCATATATCTACGGCTGTAGCAGATAGGGTTCGTCCACCATGACACGAGACCTCCATTTTATGGCCATATTCATAAGACCCGCGACTCTCACTTACTAATCCCGGGTGCTATACAAAGGAACAGTCATCGCCTATGGTAAACGTCTATGATATGACGCAGCGCAAGGATCGGCAATCGAACTAGTTTTGCGGTTGCGCAGCGAGAGCCCTAACCACTAGACCACCGTGACCGTTCGTGTCTCACTGCTTTGTGAGCTCTACACAATTGGTTAAAACATGTACATTATAGTGATTTTCTTGGTAAAAAAAAAAGGACATGATTTTCACAAGTTTTTTTAAAAGTCAGTTATAGAAATTTTAAATTTCATTGGAAATTGCTGAATTCACTATTCGGTGTAGACGCGTCATGAATTGGACTGATTGAATATTCTCTCATCCCATCAATGCCAAAGAATATTGATTCAAACTCCACCAATTCAAACTTTTCAAATTTTTCCCCTTTTCATTATAAACGAATGATATTAGGGAATCATACAGTTTAGTTGTGTTTTTCTGTCACATTGCGGTTTTATTGAACTAACTACAGATAAGATACACTTATATTGATTGACAGTTATGTAGACTCCTGTCAAATTGGGTAAATGTAATAACTCGTCCCAAAGGAATTAATATACATGTTCATGTAGGTTAGAAATAAGGACACAGTCTTCAAAACGGAAAAATGCGAATACGACATACCACATAATCAGATCATAATTTTAGTGTTTTGGCATTTTTAAGATCTTAACATCACGAATAACAAAATATCAAGGAGATACATGTATGTAAAGCACTTTGTGTAATGTATATGATGGATTTGTGTATTTTAACCTTTTCTATTTTTCTCATAAATTGAAAATGATACATAATGTACATGGACTCTTTAAAAATTCATTCATGTTACTGGTAATAAAAAAAACTGTCTTCACATAATACAATGTGGTATCCATTCCCTGTTGTAGGAGTTGGTATAGTGTTCGCCTATGTTACCAATATTTAAATGGCCATTCGTCCTTCGGTGATCCATCTTCCTGCTGAACGAATATCGCGGGATTTTGGATATGCACATGTACAATCATTAACTGAAGGATCTTGATTACTCTGACACCAGGAAGAACATGAGTGATTCTTGTTTTTCCTTTCAGTACAGTAAATGTGTTTTGACGAAGTACTCTCTAATTATACAATTAACAATTCCGAGATGTTACGAACCCCCTAGTTGTGGTGATCTGAAGAGGCCTCGACACAAGTAACATCAATTGCACATGCCTATTTTAAAACTGTTTTCTTGATACTATCAAACATTGACAATATACTGAACAACTATGAGAACAACTGAAACTGAATGAAATTAATTAACGAAGTCTGCAATGCCTAGAGAAATATTGTATATGCTGTTGGTCGCTGTCGCCAGGACATAGAAACTGGTGTACATATCATTCGCCAGTTGTCGCAAGTGACGTTTTATGATCATTAAATAATTGAGGAAGACTCTTTTACAACCCACCTTGATGAAAATGGTGTATTTTCTGAGCAAGCGTTAAATTTGGGGCCAGTACAACGCATTTTTATTTCCATGGGGTCGCGCTAAAATACATGTACCTGTATAAAGATATTTTAAAATTGTCATAATTTACTATGGATATATCTACCACATACTAGTAAACGTATTTATAATGGTCTCAGTTCTTTGGAAATCTTCGTTACACCTGGAAATCCAGCGAGCAAACTAAATACATTTTCCATCTCAGACCCAGGGCAGGGGCTACCAAGATCATGTATTGAAAAACGCATTCAAGTCCCTTAAAGTCGCCTTCGTGAAGTGTAGTACCATAATTACACGGACATGGTACATCACGTGTATTAGAGTAATCTTAGCGAGTAGATTTAGAATATAATCAGCATGTAGTAGGGTTGATTGGTCGAGGACGACTATATGAACGCATCTTTGAAACAAATGAAATTTACCAAAAATTTTGGGAAAAGGCGAAGTGGCCATTTGGCTTTTTGGTCGTTTAGAAAGGTAATTGAGAGCGTTGTCTCCCATTTACAAATCGTAACATGACGCAGAACATCACACGTTTATCTCCCACTTGCATTGTCTTATAATTTACAAAGTAATATATTGCAATGCTTGAAATTGCATGGAAATTTTACAAATAAAATAATTGCTTACTTTAACGAGTACAGTGAAAACATGAAGATAACGAATGCTGATCAATCTCATTAAATCCTATTTTAAAATACATATTGAGAGATAGGCAAGACGAACCCATGGATTTACTAGAGTGGGATGAAGTGTCTAGGAGAAGTAAACACCCCTGTCGACCGGTCACACCCACCGTGAGCCCTATAACGGAGAACTCCGTAGTCAAAATCGGCCAAAATTCGGTATGAAACATCGTCCATTACATATAAAATGGCGAAGTAACAAAGTATCAAACGTAATCATAGTCCAAAAAAAAACACATACAAAATCGAGTGTAGGGCAACACGGACCTTCGACGAAAGCGAAGGCAGGATCAGGTGCCATGGAGGAGTAAGCATCCTCTGCTTATTTGGAGATGCATCACAATAACATTTTGCATTACCCCAAGCGATCATACTGTGTTGACCTTGTTGTTATGTATTTAGAAAATACGTTAAAGGTAGTACTCTACACCGTCATAATGGCTGACTTCCTTTTGAAACATGGATGAAAATATCAATATCAGGGTTATTCCAGTAGGTTAGCACGTTGACTACTGAACTGTAGATCGCGGGTTCGATTCCAGCAGGGGTATTAACTTAAAAAAAAACCTTTCTACTTAAACTGCATTTTTTGACGAAATAGGGTGATTTTGAAAGTTTTTAATTTCAGATATTGTTTAACATATCTTCTACTTTTCATCCACACCAAATGTTTCTCCACCCTAAGTCTAAATAAAAAACCTGTAAGGAAAAGGCGAAGATAACGAAGAGTGATCAATCTTGTAAGTCCTAAACAGAACACAAAACGAGTTGGGCAAATACGGAATCCTGGATACACCAGAGTTGGAATCAGGTGCCTAGGAGGAGTAAGCATCCCCTGTCGACCGGTCACACCCGCCAGGAGCCCACTGTCTTGATCAGGTAAACGGAGTAACCCATAGTCAAAATAAGTATATAAAGAACGGTTTAACAACTGCTATGAAACACATCCGACAGCATTTGACCCAATGGCAGACCATACTGGCAAACTAGATCGTCATTTTAACGACCATTGATTTTGCGAAATGCTGCCTTTAATTAAATGTGACTGTTGAAACCACTGCATCAACAATTTGTATACAAGTAGCCTGTCTCGAATCAAAACTGATCATATGCAGAACAAGCTCTTGCGTGTTGAATAAGCTGAGAGTCATACACACAGTATGCTGGAACATTGCTACATAACTATGGGAAGTTGACGATTGAGAAGATGAAATCATCCCATTTGTCATAAAGTCGAGTTGCTAGTTTGCCGTTAATGTCTATGTTCAATAAAATATCCCAAGTACAAAGCAGATATGGAAACTATGTGGTGTATTTTATGTCTACTTCGCGGGGATATATCAAATCGACATATGAATAAAAATTAAATTATGAACATATAAATCGTCCTCGATATATTAAAGGCCACCGCTAGAGATTTCTTCTCCTCATGTAGAAGCTTTTGAATGAATTATGTCTGATAAGAATATAAAACAAGTCAACTAACAAAAGAGCACAGTTCGTGCCCATGGGAATTCCAACGGACAGAATTAACGATCTAATGATCGGTGGACACATTTTCGTTTGCACAAATTTCATAGATTCGAAACTTTCATTCTACATACTTTAAGCATACTTTGTTCTATACCCAACCTTTGTTTTTAATCCCTCAAGTATGGCAGTGTGCGATTCTTTAAAGCATGATAAAATGTTGTAGATATTCTTTATTTCAAATATAATACAATTGTTTGTAAGAAAATATTGGATTTACACAAATGCTCATTATTTTGCAATGTGAAATACACAATCATTATGCAAGGACATGAATATCGAAATCGAAACGTGTATTTCCATCACAATTCAAGAACAAATTCTTGAGTAAAGCAAAAAATACTTCTCTTCTTGTTGCATTGTTCATATAAAATAAAAGAAGAAAAGAGAGTTCATTCGAAAAGTCATAGTCATGATGTCACACTTCCGCCATCTTTGTTATGATCTTTATGTGAACGTCCCTGGAATGTACATTTCAAAGTAGAAATCAAATCACTTTTCTTGTTCTTTTCTTTGATGCCAACTTTGGATAAAAGCAATGAATGGAATTTTGGGTCCTCTTGTAATAAGCAGTTTTCATCACCTTTGGATTCAACCAACCATGACGCGTTCTTTAATATATCACAGCCTAAGAAAGAAGATCATAAAAAGTAAATACCCTAGTTATTGATTCGTATGAATTTATTTTCATTTTCTCTCTTTGTTAATTACTAGTAACTGTTTGTCTTGATACAAATCATGGATAAGAACTTCTTATTGCGAAGTGTCAAGACTGATAAAATAAGGTGTTACTTTCACAAACTGGTCAAATTCGGTATTTACCTGTCTTAAAAAGCTTTTTGGCCACGTTCAGCGTGTGTAGATATGACGAATGTACAGCATAAAATAGAACAGAACGGCCTTCGTGGTCAGTGCCATTGACGTCACTGCCGGATTTGATGAGATAGAGGCATGATTTCTCTGCCCCCTCCTGAAGCCCTATCATTAGCGCCGATTTCCCCAGATGATCCACATAGTGAAGATCTGACCCTGTAAAATTAGGACGAAATCGTTACACGTGTCAACTTGGACATATTAATGGGTTTTATCATTCATCCAATGTCTCTTTTCTATTAATGTTCCTAAAACGCAAACTCCCCAATGTTACAAACGAAAAAATGAAATTAACGTTCCCCAAAGCTTGATATGATTTATTGGTCTGTTTGGTTTTGTGTGTTTTATTTTGTATGGACGCCACACGCGTTTTGATGTATCATAAAGGAAATGTGTACACACCTGCTTTTACGAGCAGTCTGACGACCTCCTGGTTGTCATTGTACACTGCACGCATGACTGGAGTCTGACCAAGAACGTTCTTGGCATCTATGTCACACTGCCCTGCAATATACAAGTTTCACATTTTCATTAAGCCATCAAAATTACAAAATTTAGTACTCAGTGATGAAATATGCAAATGTGTACAATGTATTTATCTGAGAGCATTACAGTATTTCCATTATCAGACACACAGTAAGTACCACAAATAAAAAAAATCATATGTAGTGTGTAATTACCATTATGAAGTAGAATTTGGACCACTTCCAGATGTCCACACTCTGCAGCTTCGTGAAGAGGCGTATTGCCCTCGCTATCGGCAAGGTTTGCATCACATCCTGCCGCCAGAAGCTGGACAGCAACTTCCGGTTGGTCGCACCTAGCGGCCAGGAACAGCAGGCTTCTTCCCTTGGAATCGAGTTTGTTGATGTCGGCTAAGAGATTTTCGGAAGTAGATGCCTGACGTGTCAGGGTGGGCGACGCCTTTCTCTTTCGTTTTGTAGACATTATACTCCATGTTGAACTAGAATGTCGTAAAGTGAAGCTGTTTCTAGGCGAGGTGCTTTTGGAACGCTTCATGCTTCTGAAATAGTGAAAATGAGCATTGATATGTTTTATTTACATGTAGTTGTGAACAGATTACTAATCATGAGTCGCATCAAATGCCAACATTAGCTAAGAAACCAAATACAGTGACCTTTTCTACGATTTAATGATCCAAAACCTCAACTGAGCGTGTAACTTTTAGGATTAATTAATGCTCCTTCATCATTTGAGACATTCAAAGCGAAATGGTTTCATTTCCTCCATTATAAATTCATACAATTAAGCTAATATAAGGATTGGCTGTTATATTCTGTTTGACTAATTGCTTCATAAGTGCATATCGAAACACATCATTATGTATTGCATTAATACCTGAATATGATTAAAAAAACATTGTATACAAACAAAAACTAAACTGAAATTTCCTATCATATATAGATTGTTAAATACATTTGTACAACATACACTGTATAGTGCTTATCGTGAAAAAAGAAATTTTAGGGGATTTTTTGTTATTAAATTAACTTAATCATACAAATCACTTTAAGGTATTCAATATTCAATGAGTGTATCGCTTTGTATTGTCTATCAAATGGTAAGGAGTTCTAGATCGCAGAGTGCTACTTCATAAAACATGAGCATATTTTGAATACATTAAGATTAATTGATATTCAGCTCATTAATTGGAAAGCACATCTTCATTGAGGATTGAGCAATATGCAAAACATGAAAGAGCTAAACGCAAGACTAATAAGTACTGCACTTCAACGGTTATCACTGTAAATTTTTTCATAACTTTTTCTTAAAATTGAAATTCTGCAATTACTCAAAGTGAAAATCAACCCTATTATAAAGTCAAATGAACTTTTTGCAAAACAGTATTTTTTTTTGGTACGTTATATTTTCGCAAGTGTTATATTTAAATTGAATCTCTTATGATTTTCAAAGACTTATAAAACGAAAGGGTCATGTCTAGAATAAGATTTGTGATAAATCTATTAAACTAGAACTGCAGCAAATGTGTCTTACCTTTCAGTGCTAGATAATGTATAACCAAATAATCCAGAAAGTGAACACAAAACTTAGTAATTCAAAGTGAACTATTGCACACACAGTAAGGCATACCAGTTGATAGACGTATTAGCTTGTCAAGGTAACAGACACTAATGGAAAGCTTGACAAAGATCAGTCTTATATATAGACCCTTGTCACGTTGTCGAGAAATGAAGACTTGAGAATTTCCATCTGATACACGTATATTTTTAGACAATTACCTGTTGATAAACAAATACTGATGTAGAAGATTTTTTTTTCATTAAATTTAACAAATACTGATGAAAAAGATTTTTTTTTCATTGAATCTAATAAATACTGATGATGAAGATTTCTTTTCTTTGAATCTAACAAATAGTGATGTAGTAGATTTTTTAAAGTATTGAATTTACTTGTTTGGTAGGATTTGGAAACTAGCTGTTTAGAAGGATGGAAAACTCCATGATTAAGAAACGAAACCTAGTATTAGAGTGATGGGGGTTTTCAGAAATTAACATTTTGAACGACTAAGAGCTAGGTTCGTTAATAGTTAAATTTGGTCCTAATTTTGATTTTGACAGCTATTTTAAACCATTTAACCTTGTGTGAAGTAGGTGAAAACATAGAAAACTATGATTTTAATAATTTATCTTACATTCACAAACACATATTCCTTCCATTTTCTTTCAATTGACCGAATTCGTTCTAGATGTCAAATAATTCTTATAATACTTATGACTACTAGAATTTTCAAATAATCCTTTACTGTGAAATAGACGTGTAAAACACTGCAATACTCGTTTCATATGGATTGATGTAATTTTAAAAGAACATTGCAATACTAGGATATACTGAACCAAAGTAATGCGATTTTAAAAGAATTTGCAATATATTGAACCAAAGTTTGAAAATTCAGTTGCATGTATTATGTGTGTTTATTGGAAGGTATCTGCGTTGTTTCCAAGTTTATATTATAATAGCATAATTTAGAATCCTTCACAACTCCGTCTTTTCGATTTCTTATTGAACAAAATGTTTTCGAGAAATACGGGTTTTCAACTGACTTGATTAATTCACATGTTTACAAGTCTAGTCTACATGCGGCATGTCTGCACCCACTTCAACCGGGAGGACATGCATTGCAACATTCCCTATCATTAAGTATTATTATGAGAACATCATTGTTCAGTTGCTTGACCTTGTAAATATATTGCCCTTCTTTTCTCACTTTGGTTGCGTCAAGAAGCATCTTTTTTTTGCAGCCCGGGGGATAATTATGTAAGTTAGATATGTACTAAATACAACTGACGTTCGAAATAAAACACGCGGCAAGAGGGTGAAGGTGAAGAATGTATTAATTTCTGAAAATCTTTGGTGATTTTAAAAGACTACATGTACCGATCCTGTTTCTGATTCCCTACGAAGAATTAATCATAATCGATCATTTCAATACCACCTGGTGCTACAAAGTCAACTCGAGGAAGGAAATAGTTGAACTATTTCTAATTCCCACACACATGTACACACTATCATTGGATTTAAAAGCAACATACCGGAATCCTTGGTGGTTGCAAGACAAATTTATTGTCATTATATAGAAAAAAGATTTTGATCAATTAAATTTTTCATAGAGCGCATGATTGTAACACGGCAGAAATATCGTTACCAGTTTTCCCCTGACAATAAACTTCCCTTTTCATTTTAGAGAAACAGATTACATTTTTCTTTGTGCAGTTTATGTGCAAACAGAATCGTGCACTGACTCATGGTCCATTAGTCAGTTTTTCCGCGCCTGTGACTAAAGACCGATTGGATTTGATACTTCGTTATGTGTTTCTTATTTACATATGAAGCGAAAACTTACCTGCAGTATGAAATTCATAACCTACCAATTATTAAAAAGTATACTACACCAAAATACTGAACACAGTAATACAGGTAAAGTACTGAAAAATCCAGCCAATCATTGGCTGATGTTGATGAATAATAGTGATACTGTGCCTGCATGGAAGACGAATTTTACTTCAACGACGTACATGTACCAACGCCATCCTTGTAGAAATCGTAACAGATACAATGATGCATTAAAGAAGACCTTAAAACATTGCGGGGTACCTTAGAATGGTGTGACCATATTTACGTATACGTTGACACAGGTGAGTGGATGTCGGGGTACATGTAAATGATATTATTGAGTCTTTTTTATTCACTGATTTTGACTACGGATTACTCCGTTTACCTGATCAAGAAAATGGGCCCATGGCGGAAATACTTACTTCTCCTAAGCGCCTGATCCCACCTCTGGTGTATCCAGGGATTCGTGTTTGCCCAATTATGTTTAGGATCACTGTTCGTTATCTTTGCCTTTTCTTATATTGATAAAACTCATCAGAACATACTTCTTTCTAATCACGACTTGAAGACCAACATGGGTACATGTACGTACTCCCATAAATCGGAAGCAACTGACATTATTATATGATTCATTGAATACTTCCTAACTCTCTGACTGGCTGAGATCCAACAAAGTAGAAGTAAATAATTCCTCATATTCACTTCCACGTGACCCTCCAGGTGAATATTAGGATTTATTGACTTCTACTATTTTGGATCTCAGCAAACTTGCCGCGATCGATCGATTCACTTCCTTACAATTAAAGCAAAGAACGGTCTTGAAGGTTTTTAAAAACCATTTAATCATTTAATAAAACAATTATTGCTGCTTTATCGGTCAATACAATGATTTAGACACCTGAGAAGTAAAATATTAACCTTGCCCTACGGGCTCGGTGAATATTGTACTTCTCAGGTGTCTTAAGTCATCGTTTTGACCTCAAAAACAGAAATAATTGTATAATATTGATCCGAAGTTTGAAATAATACGCACCGTAGGGAAGGGAATTCGATCTAAAACAAATTGGAGGGTGGACCTTGACTGAAATAGTGAAATGAAAGGATTAAAATATTACGGCCGATTTTTCACTTGTGTGAAAGGTAAAAGGTATATTCAAAGTTCACAGCAATGACTTTGCTACCAATGGAAAGGTCGTGTCACAAGAAATACACATACCAAACATGAAAGGTTTGCCACATACAGACAGAAAGATAAACATACAGGACAAAAACTATATGCCTCGAATAATCAATCCGGGGGATCAAGGCACGGGTAACGTGACTTACGATTAATGCAAGCACTGCATCCAAACAAACATTTACACTTGAACTCCGATATATACCCTGATATGATTTTTGAATTTTTCATGCTTTATCATGAATATCACGAAATGAATTTGTTTTGTGTGGTACATTCGCACATTATCACAATATCCTGTCTCTGTCACATCAAATTTGTGGGGAACCAGGATCGAATCCCACAATACACGATATCCAATCATTCTTACTGTAACCGCAACTTAACTTTATAGTTGCAGAGGAATTGACCTCTTATTGTAAGATTACTACGGAACAAAGAGGCTGGAGGATGTTGACCTCGTAAGGTTCTGAAGCTTTCAAATATCGTAGATGGGGAACTTGTAGTATTGGTAGAAGTGGGAGTTATGAGACTGGTATTAGAGGTAGGGAAGGGGATCTTAGGTATCAGTTGAAAGAACATACTGATTTGGTTGTTGTTCGTTATACGTTCCATAAAAATTATCCACTAATATTGAGATGCTACTACATGTAGCTGTTGGTGAAGTATCACAAATAAACCAGTGATGGTTCTTTAAAGGGACATGGACACCTTCTGAGCTAAATATTTTCAAATTTTAATGTTTACAATGCATAACTTACAATGTAGGTATTTCTAATGTCACGATTTTTTTTATTGTCAGTTGTTGATTTACAAGAGAGATGCAACACTCACAATTCTTTATTATGTAAACTAGGTTCGTGCCATGCTTTTGATTTCATATAAATTGCTTAATAGAAAATATCATTGTTTAAACGGAAATGGATGTGAGAAAGACTAGAAACTGTGTGACTATGTTGAGAATGAACTGTAATTTGAAAAATCTGCTTTAAATAAAACCTTTACTGGTGTATTTAACGTATGTAAACAAAAACTTGTTTACATAACAAAGAATTGTGAGTGCTGTATCTCACTTGTAACTGTACCACTGATATTCATTGGGAGCACTGTATATGTCTCTTTTGTTTTATATATACAAATGTACATATGTATTTCTTTTTCCATTGTAATATATTATACACGTATGACCTCATGTACCAATTATTATTGGTGTGAGTGAATAAAGAAACTTGTAAACTTGTAAAAACTTTACATTTTTAGCTCAAAAAGTGTCTCTATGGCCCTTGAATGTCACTGCCTACCGTGACACAATATAGATGTACCTCAGATCTTAAGGCCCTATTTTATATGCTCGTGATTCTCACCTCAAAGAGTCGCGCGTTTGCAAGAGCGGGACTTGAACTCACGGTCTCTCAATTAAAACTTTTGTAATCTGTACGAACATGCTTGTAATACATGTACTACATGTATTGGATACGAATACCTTGAAAACCACAGTATATAGAGAAAACTTCTATTACCAGGAAACACCGTGTTTTAGTTTTATCAAATTATCATTAGATCGCTCTAATAAATGACAGATATCTTAACAATCACCAAGGAAATTGTCAAGATAAAGTCTTCCTTGTAAATAATGCTCTTCGGGGGCAAATGTGTTGTGCCGATCATTAGGCCAAGTTCACAATGCCAAGAATGTCTGTTACCTGAGACACAAAGTACATTTACATTTTAAATGGAAATTTTCGTTGTCAGATGATTATGTTTCGAATTGAAATATATCGTTCATCAACATAAATCAAACGGAATCAATAATGAACAGATATTAATATTCATCATTAATTTTTAATCAGTTTTCAATAATAGAACACCACATAAATTGAACACAATTAACATGTATATTGTTAAAATTAAACTGAGGATGAACGAAGCAAAGGTCGGAGGTGGAATAGGTAACTAGTTTTATCCGACTGAAAATCCAAACAAAGGGAAATATTTGCTGGGGAAAGTATGATTTTTAAAGACGCAAAAAATACCTGGAGAGCACTAAATGAAGAATTCACAAATCACATGGCGGTATTTTTTACACTCTGATCTGTAAGTAATGGATCATTCCTAACCACACACAGGGGCACTTTAGAAAGTCAGTACATATAATGAGTTTTATAATGAGGAATTTTAAGGTCAACGATCAGCTTTATAATGAAGAGAACACAGAATAACAAGATGTGTTTGTAAAACACGAATGCAGCGTGCGGCAGCTAAGTAATTCTGGTACTCAAAAGAAAGGTCTTGTCATAAGGAATCTTCAACACTAACCATTCAAAATATCTGACCTAGTTTAGAATGTTTTAAAAGTAGGTCACAGTCAAGGCCATTTTGTTCAAATATTTTGGTACCAAAAGGAAGGTCATGTCACAAGGAATACATTTGTGAAATATGAAATCCCTCGTATTAACCATTCAAAAGTTTAAACCAAGGCGAAGGTTGTAGATCTATGCAATATAATTTTAGTGTATATGGACATAACTGTAAAACTGAAGTTTCGAGTGATATTTGGAATTGGATTAAATGACCACCAGCGCAAGAAATTACGATATATAAAATAAAAAAACCTTGTTTTGTGTTATTTCAAGAAACTGTATCGTAAAGAAAAGTAGATTTATGAAAAAAAATATCTCACGATAATAAACGATCAAGTAAAATTCAGTTACAGCTTACGGACTTCGCATCACATATGTAACAATACTGTAGGTGTAAGCAGCAACATTGCATTTTAAACGAAGTTGACATTAACTCCATCTTTGGTAATCGTATTTAACACTCCAACCACTCTTTCAAATAATGAAATTCTTCAAAATCATGTTTCGTTTTTACACACAATTATACCCCAGTCAATAGGATATACTGGATTCCAAACCTTTAGTTACAAAAATACATATATATTATTACTACAGTAACTTGATCCGAAGAGTCGGATCACGTCGAGTTGACAGCGCGGATCATCAGATCACACGAGACGCGAAGCGTCGAGTTTGGTCTGATGATTCGCAATCGTAACTACTCGGCCTATTCCCGTAACCGAAAAACTAAACCTCGTATGTAGATTGACCCATCAAAAGTTTGTTACGCAACGGTACTATGACATCACAGTCAAACATACGTTACGATTTAAAAACAATGCATTTGAGATAGCTAAGATATTCCAATAATATCAGTTTATAGCATGCATAGTTATACAGTTGAGTGAAAAAAGACTTTAATGGTATCAAAACTATATATATCAGTCAAACATAATCATACTTCTAAATAATACATTTATCGGGATTCGGTTCTAGCCTTTTAACGTCATCCACATGCGCGCTTCCGGCGAAAAAATGCATCGGTTTGATGCAATTCTTGCGCCGATCCACGTCACGAGTCGTTACTTACCGGTTACGGAAATTGACGAGCGTGATCCGATTGCTGATGATCGGCGCCTGTCAACGAGACGTGGATCCAACTCTTCGGATCAAGTTATACTGTTAGTAATGATATAATTATTATATACCCCCTCACTATCCTATTAAAACGACGTTTATAAGATAAATGTGTTCCAAATCTATCAAAATACACAAACATACCATGGAATATTTGTGGTGTACACGCAGATTTGTTTATGACGCAGTCGACATTCTCCACAAAAACGTCATTCGGAACTCCTCGCGTGGCTCGTACCTCGCACACTGACTCGGATGTGATCGGATTGTTGCCATATTGGATATTTGAATTCACGTTTCAAAACAAAAATATACGTTTCGTCGGCTCCAATTACACGACGTTATATCAGCATGAAAAAGGTTGCAAATAACTTACAATTATTCCCTGAGTGAAGTCCAAGTCCATTTTTCTAAACTGCATCAATGCAGAGAAGTCGTCTGTAGCCGAGAGGAACAGTCCAAGCGAAGTGGAATGAGTAAACAGTACTTCCGCGGAGAAATGTTATCAAATCGATGCTTATCCCTACACATTCACATCCGAGGTGTATACGAGAGACATAGCGAAGTTACCGAGGTATGCCGATTGCAAAAACGTTGCGTGTTGTGCATTGTGACGTCATCAGTTTCAGAGAATACTGATACGGAATCGGAAAAACGACAGTGTGGTGATCCGGAAAGTCGGATCACCACCTCTAAATGATTACAGTATCAACACTCGGATCATTGATGGGTATATAATAAATTACTGGATCAAGGAAATTTTCCACCAAGCCCCTATCTTTGCTCATCACGAAAATATTCACAGCTGTGAAGGAGAAATTTCTGACGTATTGTGCAACAACAGATGCAGAAGTCGTGCAAATCAAATGTGGATTCTGAAAAAAAAATCTAAAGAACTTCTAGCAAATCTGAAATCCCATAACTTTTCTCAAATCAACATGAAAGGGTACGCCTTTTCAACTCTTTACACGACCATTCTAGACATTTTGACCTTGTAGACAGTTGCTTCGTCAACAAAAATAGACAAAGGAAAAATTCATATGTAGTAAAGCTTACTTTGTTAAACTCCACATTGGTTCAACGCTCTAAAGCTGATATTAAAGCAATGCTGGAGTTCCTCATTGACAATATCTCTGTAGTATTTGGTGATCAGGTTTCCAACATTCGGTTAGGGCGCGAATTGTACTCCTTAGTTAGCTGAGCTGTTTATATATTTTTACGAAGTAGAATTTACTCAAAAGCTTTAAATGAAAAGAAAAAAAATGTCTAGCGGTGGCCTTTAATTCGCCATATCGACGACACGTCAGGTATTGATAATAATTTTCATTTTTATGTCGATTCGATATATTGATCGATTGTATATTGTTTTACGATTTCACTCATGGATACAACACCATTGCCAGTAAAGGGTTCTCAGCGCTCATGGCCTTTGAGCAGGGAGGGATCTTTATCGTTCCGTAACTGCTGTGACATGGGACCAATTCGATATATCCCAGTGAACTAGAAATAAAATACAACACAGGTGATCCACATCTGCTCCTAATTAGATATTTCAATGAACATAGACATTAACGGCACACTAACAACTCAACTTTATGACAAACGAGACGATTTCAGCCTCTCTGATGCAAATACCCCATATTCAAGTAGCAACATTCCATCACCTGTATTTATGGTGTTTATGTTTCTTAACTTATTAGATACGCAAGAGCTTGATCTGCATGTGATTGTGTATTGAATCGAAATATGCTACTTACAAACACGTTATTGTTGCAGGGGTTTCAACAATCATGTTTTAAGGCAGCATTTAGCAATTTCTATAGTCGCTATAACGATCTAGTTTGCCCATACAACCTGCCATTGGGTCAAATGCTGTCTGAAGTGTTTCATAGTACCTGTTAAGCCTTTTTTATAAACTGATTTTGACTATGGATTATTCCGTTTATCTGATCAAGAAAATGGGCTTATGATTGGTGTGACCGATAGACAGGGGATGCTTACTCCTTTTAGGCACCTGATCCCACCTTTGGTGTGTCGGGCGTTCTTGTTTGCCCAACTCTGGGACTGCCCAAACTGATCACTGTTCGTTATCATCGCCTTCCCATTCATAAAACAATATCAAAGGTGCAAGTTGTAACTCTAAAGTTTATTGGTCCATGTAACTTCATTCATAAGTACAATAAGTAGAGCTCTCGCCTCGTGATCGGGAGATCGTGAGTTCAAGCCCTGTGTCCGCACCCGGCCGCGTCGAACCTAAGACGTGAAAATAGGTAGTGATTGCTCCTTCGTCGCCACGAGCACGGCATTTAGAAGTGAGACTCCTGATCCCACCTCTGGCGTGTCCAGTGGTCCGTGTTTGCCCCACTCTTGTTTTTGTATTCTATTTGGGACTTGTGAGATTGATCACTGTTAGTTATCTTTGACTTTACATTGGGTACATTGCTTTGCCATAAAAAGTTAAGAGATCAAACTTGAATTTCGTTTTTGTTTTGCCCTTGGATATTAGAAAAGTAGCGGGAATAAATTTTTTAGCCTTTTTTTTTTTTAGGTTCAACTGAGTAACTACAGGTGACCTATTGCAATTGGTCTTTGTCCGTCGTCGTGTCGGCGACGTGCGTCGTCCGTTAACAATTGAACATTTTAACTTCTTCTTGATAACCACCAGTCCAATTCTTTTCAATTTGGTAGAAGCATCTTTGGGACAAGGGGCACACAAAAATTTGTAAATTTCAGGTCTCTTGCATCCCTGGGGCCTTGGGGGTGGGCAAAAAACTGCCAAAAAGTGACCAATTTTCAAAAATCTTCTTAAACAACCGCACATGTCTGAGAGAAACCAAATGCATATGTGATATAGAGCAGGAAGGCCTTTACCAAAATTGTAAATTTGGTGATCCCGGGGTAGGGTTCTGACCCCAGCGGCGGCCAAAACTGGTACATAGTGTTTAATTATAAAACATTTGAAAAGCATCTTTTTTTAATGTATGATATTAATGTGAAACTAAATGGACTATTTTGAATGAATAGGAACCTTTTAATCAAATATGTAATTTCATGATCCTCGGGTAGGAGTTTTAGTATTAGGGGGGCCAAAAATGGTCATTGATGAAAGTTTTAACATTAAACATTTTACCTTCTTGATAACACACGAGTCCAATTTCTTTCTAAATTGGCTGGAAGCATTTCTTGTGACAAGGGGCACATAAATTGTAAAATTTCAGGTCTCTTGCACCCTGGGCCTTGGGGTGGGCAAAACTTTCCAAATGACCAATTTTTCAAAAAATTCTTTCTTCTTTACAAACCGCACATGTTTGAGAGAAACCAAAATGCATAGTACTAGAGCAGGAACGGCCTTTACCAAAATTGTAAATTTGGTGATCCCCGGGGATAGGGTGGTTCTGACCGTGGGGCGGGGGACTTGGTACATTGTGTCTATATGTAAAACATTTGAAAATCATCTTTTTCATGCTTAGCTATTCGATTGTGAAAGTAAATGAATATTTGGAATGGAAGGACCTTTTTCGATAATCTTATATCGTGCACCCACAACCCCTGCATACAAAAGTTGGGGGGATTATGGAATCCGATTTGTCTGTCCATCCGTCTGTAAGCGCCAGAATGGTTCCAGACTTTTAATGTTAAGCCTTCCACCTAGAAGAGTCACCATATCCATTGCATAGGTCTACCCCATGGGACAAAGGTGTTTCTTATGAATTTGGGGTCAAAAGGGCAAAAGATCAGTGATCACTGGACATTCAAAGCAGCGAATTTGTTTCCGGGTTCCAGAGCATTTGATACCTTTCTACCTAAGAGTCACTATTTTCATACATATATACTACTCATGAGACGAATGATGTTCTTTATTGAATTAAGTCAAAAGGTCAAAGTTCAAGCTCACGTGACATTAAAGTAGCCATATGGTTTTCATTTAAAGAATTCTTGAACATCGGTGTGAGATTGAAATGATAATCTTCTTGTGTATATGAATAGAGAATCATGTGCATGCATATATTGAAAGATATAACGATGTGAATTAAATAATCTGTTATGATAATGCAAATAATGACGACCCCTCGTGAGGGCTTGATACTCAGTGTGCGGTGTAAGGCTCGTGTGGGGCCTCTTGTTTTGGTTCTTGAGGGTATTCGTTTAATATATGGTACATTGTTTTGCCATAAGTTATAGATCAATTTAGAATTTCATTTTGGTCCGTTGATTTTTCACCAAGTTAATGCCCCTGGCCTTAGGAAATTAGTGTGAATTCACCTTTACCATTCGTGACACTGAATTTGAAATTTGTTGCGGTCCAATAATTGTTGCGATAATGTATTGCCATGCAATACTCTCAGTATGCTTGTTGTGAAATGATGTCATGTGAACATAATTAACTTAAGACATACTTTGGAAATCGACCAGCGACCACAATAGACAACCTTACTCCGACCTGAGAACGTGTGATGTGTCCCTAATAATGCCTTGTCTACCGGTAGGCAGTTTAAACCAAGTGTAACGGATACACATGCATGGTTTACGTTGATTTACAACATTATTTCACTGATTCTACAATGCTAGATCACATGAATTGCCGTAACATTGGAAACTCCGTATTTTCTGACTTCTAATGCTATTGTTGTGCTAATAGATTAGGTGTGTAATAAAAGATGCCGTTACTGCTTGATGATGAATAATGCAGTACATAATTTGCATCTCATTAACAACTCTGTTTTACATTTAATGTAGGTTGGTAATGGGGATAATTTTCTATCCATGACGAGGCGTTTTTAACGCAGTATTTACATGTGACACTTCTCCTTTAAATGGATGTTAAGTTTCGTTCTTCAATAAAATGTCACCAACAAAATCCAATTATACATGTATTATGTACAAAGGCCACAAAAGTATATAAATGTGTACTGCTTGAAGTTGACCTATGTGTTTGAAGTACATATGCGTTCTGTAAGGTTGTCGTTCCTTAATGAAAAGAAAATGCATTGGCCATAAACTTGCAAACTCTTATGTTACACAAAATGTACGTGAAGGTTCCACCAATATCCGATTTTCGTATATATACAGACTACACTTTTCTTCTTCATAAAGCTGAGGGTGTAGTACTAGCAAGCTAAGTAATTTATTTATATTATATATTCAAATGCAATATCAGAAATCAAAGCAATATTCTATTGTCTTGCATAAATATCCTTGGGACCCCCCATTAACATCTCAAGAACATTAGATACTTAAAGAAATGTCGAGGAAATTTAGTAAATAATTTTGCGGGTTCAATTATTGCAATGTAACTCTTGATTTGTATTCTATTTGGGACTTGCGAGATTGATCACTGTTCGTTATCTTTGCTTTAAAGCATTGGTAAAGTGATAGTTTTGAAAACAAAACAAAAACAAACAAAAAACAACAAAAAATAAACACAACAAAAACAACCAAAATATATATAAGAAAAAAAAAGCAATTAAAAAACCCACCTCAAAACAAGTTCCTATAGATTTTCATGCAAATGGTATACATATATTTTGTGTATGTATGGTTAATTTACATTGTAAAAATGTCTTGTGCTGTAAATACTTTCCTCAAATTTTTTGTGAATCCACTTGACAAATCCTATCTTCGCGAGCCAAGTGTCCTACTCTAATCTACCCCTTGGCAGATTTAGTCGAGTTTCTAAGCCGTGCTTTGATCCCCAAGGCATCCAATCAAATTGCGCCATTTACTGATTGAGCATGACATAAAATCCAAAGTAGAATCATAAGATCAGAAAGGCCAGTTTTAATACGAGACTACGCCCGAAAGATAAAGGTGATATAAGCTCGCAACAAGTATGTACACCTAAATAAAAAACAACAAACAATTGTTCACTCGAGTGTTTACGTCAAGAGCGATAACTCGCATCGTCCGTTAGATGGCAATTCAGTCGCGACTAAATCAGCCAAGGGGTAGATTAGAGTAAGCGAATCGGACACTTGGCTTGCGAAGATGGACAAATCCATGAGAGCGACAACTCTTATACATGTACATGCAATAGACGAACAGGAAAATGCAATTGTTCAATGAAACAGTATATTATTCAGGTTCTTGCATCAGTATTTAATCACAATAAATAGCCTATACATTTTAAATCATGCTCTTTGCACTGTTCAAATCAAAAGCTTATCAATGTTGTAATCTACGAAATAAATGTTGTTTGTATTCTGGGAATCTAAGTAGTTGCATTTATCGAGCAATGTAATACATGTACATTGACACAGGAGATGTGTGTATATTACTGACAAAACACCCGCCCGTCTGGTGAATTTCATGTTCTTAGGTTAGAAAAGTTTGCTCAGCATTGTGAATTTCCTATTTAATTTCGCCTTCACTTGAACCGATGCACATTACTGGCACCTCGCGGAAAGCGTACATAATTATTTCAATCAAAGGCGTTCAAGAACCAATTACAAGCTGTCAGAATCCCATTGCCACCAATCGGTCATCCAGCCAAGCGCTAATCATCCTTGTCACAGCGCTGATGACAAGAAGGCAACATGTTCCGTCAGTTACAATTTACAATGCATGTCGAACTGACAGTTACGGTTAAGTTTACAGACAACTGTGGACCGTTATACAAAACACTAATCTCGCACCTGCTGTAGAAGCCAGTCTCGCACCTGTTCTAGTAGCCCAGTGCAAACTATAATCAGGAGTGGTCCACTTCGGAGAGAAAGTCATAAATTTAGCGCACAATTAATCCGTTACATGTTCCGCAACAATATCATGAATATGCATGTATTAAACAAATACTGGTTTCTGGTTGTAATCTCAAAAAAGAGGCACAAGGTTTCTAGATTAGGTGCATGTTATCGAGAAACTCTGTTAGTTGTGTGATGAAAATTATGCAATAAGCACAATTATGAAACTAGACCTTACACGTATACATTTAAAACACTTACAATATCTTTCAACGTGACCATAATCGGAATACCAAGGTACCCATTTTGAATTCAATATTGATCGGGAAAGAAGCACTGTATAATACAAACGACAATTGTAAATGTATCTTTTATGCCGGTTATTTTCTAACAAACAAAAAATAATGGTTCATCACTACATGTAATTCTTAGTATTGCGGGTGTGACCAGTTGATAGAGGGTGCATACCTCTGCTATGCACTTAATCCCAATGGTGTTTGCAGAAGTCCATGTTTGCCCTATTCTATATAGGTTTATGAGGTTGATCAGTTTTCATTATCGTCACCATTTTCAGTGATTTTTGACCTTTGCAATTAACGTTTGAAACTTGATAGGAAGCAGAATGTTGTGCAGATAGTTGAAATGAGAAGTTGTAATACATGTAATTCGTTCTACACATGAAAAATATAAGATTTTCACCCCAATGTAAACACATAGTAAGTGTCATAAAAAATCAAACTTATAAAAATATTGTATATAATTACACATGTATGTACATATATTCTTCAGTTATGAAACGCGTAGGTCATTAAGCCACATTTCTATATCTTGCTCACATTCGCATTATCTAACACTAAATGGGATGTGCGGAAGTTAATTATACATGTAGGAAACTGTTTTCAGTGGAATCGACGGTGAAGTAAAACGTCTCTTTATTCATTCAACTGAAATAATTGAAAAGTACCAACTCCTGTCTCCAAGATAATAAGTCTTTATTAACAAAATATGGGAAATATGTATGAAATTTTGAACTTATAAGCCCAAAAATGTAAGCACTAGAGGTATGACAGGAATAACGGTTCTAACATATATCACAGGCTATTCGGTCTACCTGCATTTGTTTTCGTACGTCATATTTAAGAATTTTTAACTCGTGTAGAGTCGCCACCAGCTTCTGACTTGTGCATGCCACGGCCGAAGAAGGTTGTTTATGATCATGGCAACGCCTACTGTGACACGAGGCTGTTTTAAGGCTTAGCGCTTG
This sequence comes from Ostrea lurida, assembly GCA_903981925.1. Taxonomy (NCBI): domain Eukaryota; kingdom Metazoa; phylum Mollusca; class Bivalvia; order Ostreida; family Ostreidae; genus Ostrea; species Ostrea lurida. Next base: position 22,039 of record CAJDSM010032991.1, read on the forward strand.
GCAAAGGAACAAACACTAATAATGTTATTGTTAAACGCACTATGTTTGAATAGACACCGGGATAACATGTCGGGGATATAGTTTTCACAGTATATTCACTTTGAAAGTGTGTATAGAATAATTCATGTTAACAACGACTGTTGGACAAATTTATGTTTGGGAGTTTCAAGATATGGCAATTTGAATTTATCAGCTTTTTGCAGATTCAATATGGCTGCTACTGTGCTCTATACCGCATACCAGACGACACATTCTAAGAATAAACAATAGGCATAGGACTTTCCAGAGAGGGCATCGGTGAAACTATGTATGAAAAATAGAAGCCAGTGTAATGTGGAAAGTGATGCATATTTTTAAAATGACTGCTAAATATATATTTTTCATTGACCCCCTATCTTGATCACGTAAACGAAGCAAAGTACCCGAAGACAAAGTCATTATGTAATAAACAAGTTGTGTGGAACACGTCTGACAGCATTCCACCTAATAGCCTTATAATAAAATAGAATTTGCGAAATATTGACTTTCAATGAGACTGTTGAAAGCCCTGTAAAATTTACTTTTTTAAAAAATTGTTCATACGCAGAACATGCTCTCGCGTATCCGATTAGTGGAGATAGAGAAACACCACATATAGGTAATTACGGAAGATTCAAGTGCAAATTATTGGAAGTTGACGATAGAGAGGCTGGAGTCATTCCGTTGGCCATAAAGTGATTAATTAGTTTGCCGTCAACGCTTATGTTAAGATTTTACGTGGCAGTGCACGAGCGGGGCACATATGCATGATCAAACCAATTATCTACTGCGACCTGTCGGAATAAAGTAATTACATGCATAATTAGTCATAATACCATTTTGTAAATACGAACCTATCCTTTGACGTGACCTCCAACGTTTAAATTAAACGTTGATCTGAATTAAAATTCCTGAAAAGTTGAACAAACATTGAATTAGAAATTGATGTTAGCCTTTTACAAGCATATTGACAACAATTAGTAACTAGTAGTGGAATATTCCGGTAGGCATGTTTGAAAAAAAAATCTTTACACAAGCGTACAGAAGTTGCAAAACAATTGTGTATGTGCATATTTATAATTAAAATGATATTAAATTAAATAATTCAAAACTCATAGCGAATAAAGACCTTGTAATTTCACGACATGTTTTTAAATTATTCCAATATTCTTGGTATTGTTCATAATGCTAATAAGTTAAAGAACTTTTAACAATTGGTTCCCAGAAAAAAATCTGACAGATATCCCACAAAACCAGACATAAGAGCCTTTCCATTTGATAAAGTTTAACGACTTTGATTTGTTTATTATCTTAGACCCTGGTTCGCAGAAATACCGGTATTGATAGTTAGTAACTGCCTAAGTACATGTCGTAACAATTCAAACGTAGAAAAACCATTAATTTATTAATGTATTTAAACATTTTGCTTTCATTCCAGAGAGATTTTATTTTCATTCCAGAAAGGGACGCATGGAATATTACAACATTAAGGTTTCGCAATGGTAAACTGACATCTAGACCAATGTACACGTAAGAATATTTTAATCTGTATTCAATTTCATATCCGTATATTATTTTATTTTTTTGGAAAAGATTGTCTTTTTACAAAGAATGACATTGTAACAAAACAAATCAAATGGTAATTGGTATATTTTATATTGCAATTGGTCTTCGTCTTCGTCCGGCGTCGTGAATCGTCCATTTTAACTTCTTCTGGAAATTTACAAGGCCAATTGTTACCATTTTTGATTTGAAGCATCTCTAGGATAAGAGAAATGTAAACTCTGAAATTTATGACCTCACCACGCCCGGGGCCTCATGGGCGTGGCAAGTATACAAAAGACCATAATATCAAACATCATTTTCTCTACTCCCACACATGTGGGAAAATAACTCAATGCATGGTTATGATGTCCATAAGGTTCTCTGTCAAAATTATGAAATTTATATCAACTGGTTCAGGCCCTAGGGCGGGGCCAATATCGCCATATAGTGAACATGCATTAAGTCTTAGAAAATATCTACTTCAAAAGTAGTTCACTTGATTGATTGATTGTATATTTAACGTCCCGCTCGAGAACTTTTGACTCATATAGAGACGTCACCATTGCCAGTGAAGGACTGCAAAATTTAGGCCTAAGCTCGGTGCTCACGGCCTTTGAGCAGGGCTTTTATCGTGCCACACCTGCTGTGACACAGGACCTCGGTTTGTTGCGGTCTCATCCGGAGGACCGCCCAATTTAGTAGCCTCTTACGACAAGCAAGGGTCTCTTCTAACCTATTCTCTTTAGAAAACTGAGCAGGCATAGCCTACATCCACTTCTCTTCACAAACCTTCATGTTTTGATTCTGGAAAACGTGTAAATGTCAGAACTGCAGACAGTTTACACTTCGATCGACTTTTCAACTCAAATATGCTTGGATTTACGTAACAATCATGCCATTTCCATAATTTTAACATTAATGCATGCACCTGCCATGAGAAAATCAACACTAAATAGTCTTACTCGCTTCTAATCCAATTTCACACGTTCCTTGTTCCGGGTTTGAATAGTGTCTTAATCCCAATTGGCGGTAGAAAAATATAAAAAAAAAATTCGAAGTCGGACAATTTTGTAGTCGTCCATACGTACGGTACTGTAGGTAAAAAATATACCATAATTTTGAAGATTTGGTTATACAGCATTGTTGGTGGGTGGGTGTGCAAACGTAAAGAAAATCATCAACCTTATGCATACAGAATTACCTGCAATAATGTAGCCCTCTCCGATTTTGTTTTACCCCCGCTCCGAAGGAGGGGGGGGGGGGTATACTGTTTTACCCCTGTCCGTCCGTCCTTCCGTCCGAAACAAATATTTTCGTCGCACTTTTCTATGAAACTGCATATCATAGCCAATTGATATTTGGTGTAGTGCTTCATCTAGCTTAATCTAGGGGTCCCCTACCGCGCTTACCGAATTCAAACCTTTCGCATGTCAACTTCCTGTTCAACGACTTCTTTAACATTTTAGAGTCTTAATGTGAAATAAATATTTTTTGTTGCACTTTTCTCTTAAGGATGTATGGGACTCAGATCAGAGTTATTAAAAATTTCTGAAAAATGAGTGAAATGGGTAGCACTGGATTTGTTTTGACAGAAATGGATATTTTTTGATAGGTAAATGAGTTCGTTTCCAATGTAAACGATCAATCACATACCCTACCTGGAAACACCATAATTCACTGAAATTGACCACCTCTCAACAAAGCGTGGGTTCACATCAGAGTAATAAAAATTATCTTAAAATGATTGAAGATAGAATTAAATGATACTTATATTATCAGAAAATGATCATTTTTAATTTTAGATAGGTTTGCAGGTTCGTTTCCAAGGTAACGATCACCAAACACGCGCTTGATGGAGACATCAAAATTCAAAACCTGTCAAAACGGAAGTACAAGACTAATGTCAGAGTAATTAATACTTGAAATAGATAGTATTGTATTTGTTTTATTTGAAAAAGGCATATTTTTTTAGATAGGTTAATGAGTTCGTTTCCATGGCAATGACCATCAAACACCCCCCTCCCCCTCCTAAAAACATCAAAATTCAAAGCCTGTCAAAAGGGAAATATGGAACTGACCCTACAATAATTAATCAAATCAAAAAACGAGTGAAATTGTTAGCATTGAATTTATTTGAGTACAGTAAGTCTTTATTTAAATAAGTTTGTGAGTTCGTTTCTATGGTAACAATATTCAAATATGTCATTGCCGAAGACGAAATGTATTCAAAAACCTGTCAAAAGAACATGAGGGACTGACACCAGAAGAATAAAAACAAGAGGCCCACAGGCCTTAACGGTCACCTGAGTATCATATCCCATACGGGGAGTCTCATATTTGCATTTTTAAAGTCTCACTAGGCTGTGTTCATATGTTATCTTTCAAATTATGCATATGATTCCTATTCAATCACACAAGACAATTATCATTTCAATCTCACAAATGGTGTTGTTAACCGTTCAAAATTTTAAAAAGAAAACCATACTGCAACTTTAATGCCCAGTGAGCTTGACCTTTTGACCCCAAATTCAATAGAGATCATATTCGACCCATGGGTAGTTTGTATAAACATAATATGATGACTCGATGTGGAATGATGTCCAGTGCACTTGACCTTTGACCATTTGACCCCCGATTTGATAAAGAACATCTTCGTTTCAAGGGTAATCTATATGCATGATATGGTGATTCTACGTGGAAAGGATAATGCTTTAGAACCCGGAAACCATATTGCTACTTTGTTGTCTAGTGTGACCTTAAATTTGATAAGGAACATCTTCATCCCATGGACAGATCATATTTATGATACTGGTATCTCTAGGTGGAAAGGCTAACACTTTTTACACTTAATCCTGGAAAACATTCTGTTTACAGACGGAAAGATAGATATCCAGATTCCAGTATCCCCCTCCCCTTCCCAAACTTGTTGTGTGTGGGGGGGGGGGGGGAGGGGGTATAATTAAGACCAAAGGCTCCAAGTTCATTCCAAATATTCATTTCATTTTAAAATTAATATAAATAGCATTACTGGAGATGTTTTTCAAATGTTTACATATAAACACTATGATGTACCAAGTTTGGCCCCGCCCTGGGGTCAGAACCCTACCCCGGGGATCACCAAATTTACAATTTTGGTAGAAGCCTTCCTGCTCTACATCACTATGCATTTAGTTTCTCTCAGGCATTTGCGGTTGTAAAGAAGATTTTTTTGAAAATTGGTCACTTTGGGCAGTTTTTCCCCACCCCCCAGGGGTGCAAGAGACCTGAAATTTACAATTTAAGTGCCCCTTGTCCCAAAGATGCTTCATATCAAATTTGAAAAGAATTGGACAGGTAGTTATCAAGAAGAAGTTAAAAATGTTCAATTGTTAACACTTTCATCAATGACCATTTTGGCCCCACCCTAATACCAAAACCCCTACCCCTAGGGTCACGAAATTTACAATTATAATAGAAAACTCCCTGCTCATTCCAAACATCAATTTAGTTTTAAATTACTGTCAATAGCATTAAAGAAGATGTTTTTCAAATGTTTTACACATATACACATGTACCAAGTTTGGCCCCGCCCTGGGTCAGAACCCCTACCCCGGGGATCACCAAATTTACAATTTTGGTAAAGGCCTTCCTGCTCTACATCACTATGCATTTAGTTTCTCTCAGGCATGTGCGGTTGTAAAGAAGAAGATTTTTGAAAATTGGTCACTTTTGGGCAGTTTTTGCCCCACCCCCAGGCTCCAGGGGTGCAAGAGACCTGAAATTTACAAATTTATGTGCCCTTGTCCCAAAGATGCTTCATACCAAATTGAAAAGAATTGGACTGGTAGTTATCAAGAGAAGTTAAAAATGTTCAATTGTTAACGCACGACGGACGAAGACCAATTGCAATAGGTCACCTGAGTAAAATAGGTCACCTGAGTTTACTCAGGTGACCTAAAAATCTAAACATGAGCGAAATAGATAGAATTTTATTTGTTTTAGCAGAAAAAAAACTTTTTAGGTTACATGTAGGATCGTTTCCACTGTAACCACCCCCCCCCCCCTTGTGCCTGAAAATTTGTTGAGAAAAAACACAGTTCGGGTGTTTAATAGTTATACGCAGCAAAAATATTGAGCAAACGGAATCTATCTGTGAAAACGAGAGGTTATTCATATTCGGTCCTTCTTGCACCCTAGCTCAGACGGAATATGAATAACCCCTCGTTTCCACAGAAATTATACTTTATCACTGAATATTTCTACAGAAATAATAAATACTGTACAGCGCTGTCTGTAAAAACAATATGCTTTTGAAATAAAGAAAAAATTCATACCCATCCTCTAAAATTTGAGTAACATACGTCAGTCGCTTACTGCGAAAATAAATCAAGTTCCGGCATGTAGATTTTGGACATTCTGCATGATTTTTTCCCTGTCACATACATGTGTAATAAAAACAAATCCAACACAAATTTAAGTGGCAAGTGCAACGAACACGATGTTCTCTCTCTCTCTCTAATATATGCAGAATTTAAAAACAATCAATGCATGTGAAAATATTAATATTTAACCCATGGATGTTTACTCATTGTACATTGTAAATAAATGGAATTCGCCAAATGTCCTTAGTTTGGCGTGGCATTGTGACGCACAATGCGTACTATCGGCAAACCTCGGCTGATTGCGGTATCTACAGATGTAATCGGCCGAGGTGATCCGAGAGATTTTTGGAGTTGCGCAGTAGTTTCAAAATCGTCAGTCCCATACACCCTAAACTGCCATATCACAGCCAATTGCTATTTGGTGTATGACTTCATCTAGGGGTTCCATACCGCGCTTACCGAAATCAGACCTTTTGCACTGACTTAGTCAATATTTTGCAGTCTTTTTAATGTAAAATGAATATTTTCGTCACACTTTTCTCTGAAACTGCATATCACAACCACTTGCTATTTGGTGTATTACATCATCTAGGGGTCTGTGACACGGGACCTCGGTTTTTCCGGTCTCATCCGAATGACCGCCCCATTTAGTCGCCTTTTACAACACGCAAGGCGATGCTGGGAACCTATTCTAACCCGGACCCCACGGGTGAAAAATATATTACCCCTAAAACTTAGAATTTTTAAAATTAAATTCTGAACCCCGAAAATCATCTTCCATAAATATAATCACATTATGCGACTTAATTTTATACAACTTAATTTTTCCCTCACCCGCCTTTGAATAAGAAGAAAATAAGACCAAAATGAAATTGATTTAACGAAGAATTTACGCCCACATCTATGAAAGAGAAATTTGCAAATAAATGTGTTTAGAGTGCACTGCCTAATTTGAAGCGTTTGTCTCTCATAAATAATGCAACTATTTTTCTAATACGCTCCTGTATATGCTTATTAAATTTTACACACATGTTCAAAACTTGCTGTGTAAACGGGCCTTTATACCGTTTAGGTGCGTAAAGGTGTTGACAAGGGGTACACTGTCCGTGTTTGATGCATCTATCTTTCGAAATTTTTTTTTGCTGTTTGTTGATTGCATGTATCCCCATGTTCACCCGTAATCCTGGATGTCGTTGCGGTTTACTCGTTTAACAAACATGTTATGTCGCGAGTTTTCATAAAGACAGTGTCTTCTTGCATTTTGTAGACGCGTTGATAAATGATAATTTGCATGCATATGCACTTTCCTGACTAAACAATATGGATGTTGCGGTTCCAGGTTTTTTTTTGGTCTCAAGGTCAGTTCAATGTCGTACTCTTGTCATGCCTAACGGCTTGATATTCAGGTATCGCAGACAGCAGTTGTATTTACCAGTGGTTTATTTGCATACACATATTTCAGTGTATTCTGTAGATGGAAATGATCTACACGAATTTTTTAAAGTATCGAACTATCCGGTCCCTCGAGTAAATTAATTTCCATATCAGACTGAAGAACGTTGGATGTACTATACACACACGGCAGCATGACTGAAATGGTTCTATACACACACGGTGGACGCTACTTTGAAATTCGTTTTATAATATCTACTAATTTTATTGAAATTTCAGTCTCTATTTTGACTAAAATACATGTATCATGATAATTGAAATGTGTAATATAAAAAAGTATTGCATATAGTAGAAGATAGCATTGAATACATTTATTTTTATTCTTCGAATACTATCGTCAACCTAGCAATTAGCATGCCTCCCGAGAATATTTCACTCAAACCTTCCACAATGGAGAGAGGATGTGTAACGAACTACATAATCAAACAATTTATTTTAAATACTAATTGGGTCCGCTTAGGTTTCCTTCCTAAGAATCAAGTTAAATCACAATAAAACTTACCATTTCTCCCCACAGCAACAGCAGACGACAACTGATAAACAATAACAAAGCAACAAAAGAACCTCAAATGACTAAAATCCGGAATATATGTATGTCGATTTTATCGGTTCTATCTGGATAATGATGATTCAAGAACTAAACAACGACAATAAGCAAATTAACAACAATATTACAAAATAAACCCTATATTAACTAATCTCTACTTCGGCAGAAGTAGACTGAGTGGCTAACTAACAATTCTGTTGTTCTCTAACCGAATCGAACCACACGATTCCCTACTCTTAAGCAAAAGTCACACAGACTATTTGTAAAGCCTTGTCACACAGAAACTTGCCAAGGAAATGAATGGATAGCTGAACAATTCTGCTGCTTTCCGACACAGTCCTTAGACTTGCTCCGGCTTCACTCATGGGATCAAGTGAACAGAGTAACTGTAAAAGTCAGCGCGGTAGTATTTATACCCTGTTGCCCCAGGTTGATTGGCTAATATATTAACTTCTGATTGATTAGAAAAACTGTAATCTGATTGGCTAATGTTTGAATGCATTTCAATCCACCCCTTTCAACACATTGCCCACGCCTTCGAAAAAATAAGCGTCCTCGCATAGGCAAAGATAAAACACGTTAATGAAAAGAGTTAAGCTTAATACCACCTCACGACGTTAGATAGGTATCGCCTATCGTGAATGTCTTAATATACAGGTTAAAAAAGTTTAATAATGTTCATAGTGGTCTTCCTCAACCTCCTTTATTGTGGCATTGTTCTTGACATACTCTACAACCTTCCTGGTTGTTTTCACGTGTTTTCGAAAATCAGTTTGTACAGAAGCATCACAGATACTTTTCTTGGATTCAAGACAGCCATGCTTCCTCTTCATATCTGGCAGTGAAATAGTGTACGTCTTAGTTGAAAGGACACGTCTGCATCTGATGGAACATCAAACCAGCGCTATTTTGAATGATCGGCAGTGGCAGATTAGATACTACAAACTCGGCGACCCCATCCCCTTTAACGGCCATTGATTTATTGTTACTTTTATTGGGAGAATTTACACACCCCCCCCAAAAAAAAACTCTTAAAATTTTGTGTCAATTTATTAATTTCACCTTATCTAAAATGACAGAAAATATTAATCAAAGTACTTAATGTACTGATAGCAGGGTACTGTATTAAAATTAGAACAAAGGGAAAAAAAAAATCAACAACAACAAAATTATAAAAAAACCAAACAAACCCAAAACACAAACCGACTAAAAATGGGGCGGTCCTTTTGTAACGGCCAGACCAAAAGTATATCATATGATTTCACCATTAGTAGTTATATGCAACTTCATATGCTATATAACCATTTGATTCACTTAGTTATATGAAGAATTCTTGTATGTTCATTTTGTAATAATTTATATAGGGGAACCCGATTTTCCTCGAAGTGAAGTGCTTAGCAACAGAACTCCTCATGAAATAGGACGTTTTTACTTAACTCCCTTACCTGACGTAGCTTTGGCACCATTTTCTAAGTGTTTCCCTTACATTTGTACCATCCTACACCCCATAATATATCCATCACACAACTTATCCCAACTTTGATTAAATCTCCCATTGTTCCAAATATAGCGCTAAAATGTGCAGTACCGCGAGAGTCGCTGGTGCTGTGATTCGGCCCTGGTCGATCGTTTGCTATAAAAAGCCAGTCATTTTGACAGTCGGGTACAAACAAGCATAGAGAGAGGTTGTAAAGGTTGAGAGTACCTACAGCATGGAGCCTGAAGAGCCCAAGAGAATGGTAATTAATTATCATTTTTGTAGTGTATTACCCAGCTGGGATTTGGTGCCACCCTTTTGTAATTCATGGGTTTTGATCCGGCTGTACTGTTGCATCTATCCGGGTCAATTGACTTTATGTAATATTCGGGTTTCCTATAAGTAATGATTTATATATCATCATAATTTATCATTTATAAGCCCTATCTGCCGATTGGCTTTAAATGATTCAAGGTAGATCTCAGAAACAAGAGACTCACGCATAAAATTATTGTAACCCGAGTCATTGACGGACGGAACGTTACAATTTGGTGTCAGAAGTGGGATACTCCTCTTGTTTCTGTTTACCTGTTTTTATTTTGTTAAAATTGAATTCCCAAATCAACAAATCAAATTTTTTTAATAATAAATTTTATTGACCACAAAAATAGTTTTTTCCAAATTCTCATCATGGAATCCGATGAAAATTGTGTGGTCACTTTTAAATCACGACCCTCTTCACCCATTATTTCCGGGAACCCATCAATCAGCTCGGATAGCCCAAGCCATTCCTCTCTCTTCACGGCATCAAATCCAACGCCACATGTAATCAACAATCAATTTGATATGAATTTATCGCTGTTACATGACATGAAATCTAAATTTAATCAGGATAACAGTGAATTGAAAATTAAAATTCAAAATACGGAAAAACAAAGCGAAACCTTACAAAAAGAATTTGTAGAGGTTAGGAGTTTATTCCATGAGAAGGAATGCGATCGTCACAACCCAAATACCCCATTATACACATCCAATACCCAAACAAATAGGAATGTGTCAAATGGTCCTTTTAATGCCATATATGGTGCCGGTGAAGCCCCACAAATTATGATGACCCATGACCAACCCATAGAGTTTTCCCATCCCTTCAACGGGAACGAAAGCTGTTTTTCTCCAGCCCAATCAATACACAAACCTCAGATGCCAGGCAAGTTAAAGGATTTTGATGGTACAGAAAATTTTAATGATTTTCTTCTCCATTTTGAAATTCTAGTGACTCTGCATGGCTGGGATTATAACACAAAATCCTTGTACCTGGCCAGTAGTCTCTCACGAAATGTCCGTTCTTTACTAACAGAATTAAATGACCTTATGTGGACTGATTATAAGTCATTAGTTGACATACTAAACAGGCGTTATGGATCATTAGAAAGAGCAGAGCTTTTTCGCGCCCAACTCAGAAATAGAGTAAAAGGGAATATGGAATCAATATCAAATTTGGCCCAATCCATAAAGAAACTGACTCGTTTAGCCCACTCGACCACTGACTAAAGCATGCTAAATATTCTGTCCATAGACCAATTCATAGATGTTCTACCTGATCCAGACATGCGTCTCAGATTAAGAAAAGCGAGTCCAAGGGATATTAATGAGGCATAAATCCTTGCTATTCGGCTAGAAACCCACAGAATGGCTGATGCCCAAAGATCGTCATCCCTCCATGACATACCCAAATGCAAATAATTTCAAAAGTTTTAGGGAAGAATATAATAATTATGAATAATCAAAACCCTAAACCATACTACCATCAGTCCAATCCCAAACACAATATCAAAGCCAAAACTCAAATTTGGGATAGCAACATTCTGAATCACAAAGAGTTGCACCCCCTGATTCCAGGAGTGGTTAAAAGCTAAAGCAATTCCTAAACCAAACAACAAAAATAAGAACTGGAATTACTCCAGAAACTATAACATGCCCACATCAAGTCACTCCCAACCTAATAGACAGGGAAACTACCCAACGTCGAATTCAGGGGTCGGAAGTCGACAGATAGAAGGGGCAGGCCCCAACAAATCCCAATAAAAAATATATCCCCACATGATGTTAGGAAAGATGAGAAAAATGTTTTAGTTATTGATAAAGACGAACATGAAAATGAAGATAGGATTGATTGATTGATTATATAATGTTTTAC
>CAJDSM010032993.1:9315-21034 GCA_903981925.1 Ostrea lurida
GCAGCCTGGGCTTAATGGGCAGCCTGGGTTTAATGGGCAGCCTGGGTTTAATGGGCAACCTGGATTTAATGGACAACCTGGTTTAATGGACAACCTGGATTTAATGGACAACCTGGACTTAATGGACAAACTGGTTTTAACGGACAACCTGGTTTTAACGGACAACCAAACTTTAATGGTCAACCATTTAATAGATTTAACGGACAACCAGGGTTCAACGGACAAGCTGGATTCAATGGTCCTCCGAATTTTAATGGACAGCCTAACATGCCAGGGCTTAATGGACAGCCTGGAATGCCTCAACCGGGCTTCAATGGAGGTCAAGGCGGATTTAATGGTGGCCCTCCAGGTTTTGGCCAACCGGGATTTAATGCTGGCCAACCGGGATTTAATGCTGGCCAACCAGGAATGCCCGTCAATCTGCGAATGCCCGGTCAACAAGGATTTCCTGGACAGCCTGGGGGATTCCCTGGTCAATTCCAGCCCTCTCTAGTCCCTGGCGGTCAAGCAAACCAGCCACAGTGTCATCAAACGTAAGTTTACTTCAGATTTAGAATATGTGTACTATTATATTACAGATTGCGTATGGTTAACAAGATCAGATTTAACCACGCTGACATTAACTTTTCAGGGATTGTCCGGCTGGTCAGCAATGTGCCTTTTCTCCACTGGGTTCCTCCCAAGCACAGTACATGTGCCCTAAATGGATTCCTATGCTAAGATGCCAATGTGTTGCAGGTGAGGTATAAGACATATTGTCTTCCAAATCTACTTGTATTTCACAAAATCAATTTTGACTCGTCTAATGTTGCTTGTGGTGACAATTTTAACTGTCTATAAACAGGTTGTCGGTCACAGAATACATTCATTCCCTTCGGACAGTCTCGGCAGGTTGACCAGTGTGGCAATGTTTGCACGTGTAACAACAGCCAATCTGGAGAGGTAAGACCAATTAGAATCTCAATCAAAGGAGATACCATGTTAAAGGTACATATGGAATATGAGTCATTGAAAAGGACGACAGCCTATCATTACGCTAGTTCTGGGGTTGTAGACAATATGGCTTCGAAGCTTGGTACAAAATATCATGACTCATTCTCTTCCTGAATCATCCATATTGCCACTTGGCACAAACTAGGTCTAAAACTAGAGCTACGAATAAAAACTAAGCACTTTGAACATAAAGAAATTAGTGATGAGTGCTCTAGACTTGGGAACTATGGGATTATGCCTGGTACATGTCTCGTGGCTCCGTCTGCCCGACTGAAAAACGACAATTGATGTCTTAATAGTTCCGGATTTCTTCTGTTTCAGGCTGCCTGTACTATGAGAGCTTGTCCGGACCTTACTGGGAAGTAATAAAGCGAAACAGACGTTAAAAACCGTGTCATTTTTCTCATACGAACACCAGAGGAACTGGCCCTTTTTCCCAAAACTTTATATATGTGATTGTTTTGTACTATACATTTTATAATAAATATATATTTTTTATGTCTTTCTTTATATCATTTTATGTAAACAACGAAACTCGATCATTTTGATGAGAATTCTGAAGACAATTCAATAATTTTGAAGATCTAAGAAAAGGGTCACTTATTTCGCTCTGCATATTCATAATGCACCCAAATAAAAATAAATATGAACAACTACTCTCTCTCTCTCTCTCTCTCTGCTCCTCTCTCCTCTCTCTCCTCTCTCTTCTTCTCTCCTCTTCTCTCTCTCTCTCTTCTCTCCTCTCTCTCTCCTCTCTGATATGAATTACTGCATCTATTGAACTATGAACATTTTGATACACTTAGCATTCAAAAGGGAGACCGAAAAAGGTCTACATAAAATATAACGTTACTCAAAAAGATGCATGACATTTCTACATATGAATTTTTTTATATCATGGTGTAAAATTTCATTTAAATTACATAATTATACCTTTCATTGCAATCAATAATGACTATATCCCAACACAAAGGACACAGGGTTCCTAGATAAGGCCGAAGGACCCGCGATTTCTCTTTAAATGTCGAGCGTTAAGGTCATACGCAACGTTCGTTATATTTATATATATTTTTTAAACTATACTTAATACAAAATTATAGTACCCTTAGATGATCTTTGAGAAAAGATCAGACTATATTGCTTTGGTTTTGGAAAAGATAATAGATGATGAAGACTGATTTTCACAATAATTTATACCTGAGTTCTGAGTTACCTGTCTTTGAAGAAAGCAATGCAATGCACCTGTACATATACTCACTATAAAAAAAAAAACACTGTTAGTTGTTGCATAATTATATTTTCACCATCATAAAATAATTCTGAAGGGATTAAATGGTCTTTGCGTTTCCTGAAACTCTTATTATTACCATTGGAAATCTTCAATGTTGGAGATAGAAAAAAAATGTGAAATGTACATTGCGTATGCCCTTAAGCGAGAGACCGTGCAGTCACTTCCTATATGCAAATTGTCTTATGTTTGCTTGTCTGAAATCGTATCCAGTCCTCCTTGTTGCAAAGATATAATGCCACCACAACCCGTAAGTCACGTACATTCTAACCCAATAACATACTCGTGTGTTTTGATGTGAATCATTGCAATCCATTGGAGAATTTGTGTCGACGGTTAACTTTTCTCTATAATAGGTGATGCTGTTGGATAGTCTGTCCTCCATGCTTTTCAGATCTCTTTTTCTGTCTCGTTAAAATATATTTTGTTTCTATTGTACATTGAAATATATTTTTATCTATATTATATACATCTGACATGTGTATTTTTGTATTCATTCCTCATGTTCCATTGTATGGTTTGAGTGAATAAATTTAACTTGAAGCCCATAGAGTCCGTTTTTGATCGCGTTTTGATGTATATGTCTCTTTTGTTTTATACATGTATATACAAATGTCCATATGTATTACGTTTTCCATTGTAATATATTATTTGACCTCATGTACCAATTATTGATGGAGTGAGTGAATAAAGAAACTTGAAATTGAAAATAGAATTAATACTCCCTTTAACGTACGTTTCGTAATCGGGAGGTCGTGAGCTTCAGACCCGCTTGCGCCGAGGCCATATCGAACCCAAGCCAAAGAAATATATAGGTAGTGATTGCTCCTTTGCAAAATGCTGGGCACTATTAAAAACAAGAGCGCTCGGAGATTGCACATCTCCGTCATGGTTACATCAAAGTCTTCTGGATCCCGGATCCGGATCGCCACCAAAATTAAATGGGATCTTCCTTAGACCAAGATACAATTTCCAAAGCGATCTGACCATTAATAATGAGATTATACATAAGATTAAAGTCCTCTGGATCCGGATTTCCACCAAAATTTAATGGGTTCTTCTTTTGACCCAGATACATCTGTGTACCAATATTGAAAGCGATCTAATCAGATTTGCATGAAGTTGCTACGGACAAATCCACAAAGTAATAAATGCTGCCGATTCATAATCTCTTTGGCTGAGGTAACAAAAGCAATCAGAAATTGCAGACCTCCGGCATGGTTGCATTAATGTCTTCTGGATCCGGATAGCCACTTAACTTTCATTAATGGGGACTTCCATGGGTTAAAATACATCTGTGTACCAATTTCCAAAGTAGCTAACAGACAAATCCACAAACAGAAGTAATAAACAAGAGCTATAAATAAAGTCTTCTGAATCCAGAATCGAATCGCCACCAAAATTTAATGGAACTTTCTTAAACCAAGATACACCTGTTTACCAATTTTCAGAGCGATCTGATCAATAGTGTTTGCATGAAGTTACTAACTAATTAACTAACTAACTAACTATAACTAACTATCTATAACTAACTAACTAACTAACTAAACAAGTAAATAAACGCCGGCGATTTGATACCCTCCCTGGCGGAGGTAATGAGAATCACGGGTCTTTTAGATATTATCTGAATTTTAAAGACGGAGGTCACGTGTCACGACAGGCGTTGGCACGAAAAGGACCCTCACTGTTACGGCCCTGAGCGCTAATAGCATAGGTCTAAATCGGTAAGTCTCAATGAGCGGAAAAATTCTCGACGGGACGAAAAAAAATCCTACCAACCCTATAATGTTAGTTCATTTGTTTGTCAGTAAGCCTTGCTTTATAGTACAGTTTGACAGAACGCAGCAGCACTTGCCTATTTTTTAAAGCACAGAATCGACATGTCTGTAGAGAAATAAACATAAACTTCACACTTATAATATTCTAATGCCTAGATTTATTCATACACACACGGTTCTGCGATTTTCAGTTGAAGATATACAAATCAAAAAACTTTAGTTTGGATTCTTAAGCCTAATTGTTGTTTCATCAATATCATTCAATGCCAAATGACGTAGCATTATTTCAGTTTGCGAAATTAAGAGTAATGGTAAAAATGTTGAATGAAATTAAACTTTGACACTAACGGATTTAAGGGTGTTTTTTTTCTTTGCTTGCTTTCATATTTTTAATAGATGAATACATTTTGCGATTCAAGGGAGGTAACCTTGGTAATGTCAGCGAAACGCTGATGGAATAAAATTCAGTAAAACGCATTTTTTGGTGGTATGAATAGTCTTCGATAACATCGACATTCGACTAAATTTTTTTAGCCGAATAGTCAGTAAGATTGCCAGGAAAAAATAGGATTATCCTATAATTCAGTTTCATCGAAGAAATTTCGTTTCGTCTACAGATTTATTTGTATCAAAATTACATAACCGACCTGCAGACACAGCGGAAAATGAGCGGAAAGTTATGTTCCTCCTAAATGTATAAGTATGTATCCCAGTGCATGCACTGAATCATTTAATATACATGTAATTTATGTGTATACATTTGCACAAAGCAACTTCACCATAACAGTGGTTAAAAAACTTTCGAATAATCGAATATTCTTCAGCTGAAACTATCGAATAATCGACCAAGAAATTTACTCATTTTGACATACATGTATATTGATATTAAAAGGAGTGCTTTCTATTTTTAAGCAATCTAATGAATACCCCAGGCATCGTCCTTATTTGTTTCAAATCAAATAAATACATATTCATGCTATGTGACAGCGAGTGACTTTATGATAATGAAAAACCGCCATTGTCCATCGCATTGAGTGACATTGGCTTCTCCTTGACCCAGGCACCAATACGGTCGGCCTACCAAATTGTACCTAATTAACAAACAAAAAGGTAACCGTAATATTCTTAAAAACTCAGTTACACAACCGTTATAATTTATTGTTAATCTAAATATTTCTTGATAGATGTATCCATAAGGATTACCAAGTCCACGTAAAACAGACAATCATAACGAAGAACACCTTTCATTTATTGACACGAAGAAAATCTTTCATGTATATGAAGACTTGTGGGGTCTGTTTATTGTAAGGAACAAAAGTGATATTCTACATTGCCCTTTAATATATGCGCGTATTGTTTAATAGATTAATGATTAGGAAGTGATTTATCGATGGTCACCTTTGCAGATGAACAAACGGAATATATAATGCAAATAACATCTCTAGATTATGGTTAAGAACTTCTGTGTTCATCACACGCTTTGCAATAAAGCTGTCCATAAAATCGCGCGTTGCATCGTCAGTGACACTGGCTGTTTAGTACATCATTATAACCTTTAACACCCCTATAGGTAAATACCGTGTCATAAAACACCACAGGGCTTCTTTATCCAGGACTGTTTCACAACTAGTTCGCCCAAGAAACCATGAAGTATCTAAAAATCGGATGGAATCCTTTCTATGTTCTATTGATGTTGTTCATAAAATCCTCTCTTGAGCAAGGATTTACTCCGTTTGGATTACTTGGTTTCGGCGGACGTCCGCCTTTGTTTCAAGGATTTGGGCCCCCACCGCCAGGTGTACAGACTTTTTTGCCTCCCCCTCTCGGGTTTCCAGGGTTCCCGGGTCCACCACCCCTTCCTATTGTTTCCCCTCCACTGACTGCTTTTGGGGGAACCGGAAGTCTTACACTTCCAAGTGAATCAGCGCCGCCTACTTTTGACCTTAGTGGATTTTCCAATTCTGTTCAAACATTACCCGCGACTGGTGACACATCGAGTATTGTGCAACAGTCGGGCTTCGATGGAGGATTACTAACTTTGGGTGAGTCTACAAGCACTTTAGACAACCAGAATTTAATTACTTCTCTGACGGGTCAAGACGCTCTATTAGGGGGTACCGTAACCTCGATAACTAATGGCCTAGCGACAGGGGTGATAACTTCGGATGCCGGTGTACCGGATGGAGTAAATCCAGCCTCTGCAGCGGAAACTTCGTTTGTGTCCCGCTTTAGCAATGATGGCGGATCGTCACAAACAACAGCAAACGGACAACTCAATTCGTTTGATTCAGTTCCAGGCACTAGTCAACAAACTTTTGATGCAAGTGCAATCTTAAATACCGTCTTTGGAAATTCTAACGCAGACGCCAGCTCCAGTAGAGTAAGCAGTTCAAGGACTGAAAACTCTCCAAACCGAGTACTTCTTACCAGGGGTGTATCCAACAATGCCTCGCCTAGTAATCTTATACAACGGCAAACAATCTCCGTCCAAAACACGGGAGAAGGAATTCCTACGATGAACGAACTTCAACAAATGTTTACACCTACTGAATTGACTAATAATATACCAGAAAGTGCAAATGTAAATGGAATTGGTATCCAGAGCTCCATCACAGCTTCCGGGGGAGGTGTGTCTCTAAGTGGTAGCAGACAAGTGAGCACTGATCCTTCTGGAAGAAATGACAGAACAAGGGGAGTAAATATGAACCCAATTACGTCAGTCAATCAAATTACCGATGACAGAAACCCTTCACAGATCAACACACCAGTAGACGAATTAAGCATGGACTTCAGAAACTTCATTCGTGCAGACGGAGGACAAACAGACCCAAGCGATATTCTTTCTCGGTTTCCTCAGTCAAGTGGTACGGTATTCACGACATCAAATGAAAGGATGGTAATGCCCTCGAATACTGTATTCCCTCAAAGTATTGATGGGCCAAACCCGGGATCTCAAATAATTACAGAAACAGAAGTCCGCACTAGAACAAATACAAGGACTGGCACTCAGAACGGACTAATCACACCTTCCTTTGCAACAGATCCAGGAATTGTCTTTGATAACACTGCCTCATCTGGATTAGTAGGCCGTGGTATGAATCAGGACGCCATTACTATTTCAAGAAATGGAAACAACTTTGAGGCCAACCGTGAGTCAGATCCTGCGAAGAAAACCAGCTTAGTAATAAATGACAACAGCAACATAGTTGGCTCTAAAGTAGATGTACAGAATTCCGACACAAGGTTTATAGACATGCCCCAATCTGTTGATCTAAAACGTTCAGAATTTAAGAACACCAGATCCACTATGAGAACTAACCTTGAACCAGCAGAGGTTTCTGCAAACTCGATAAGCAAAAGATTTGATCCTAGAACAGAATCTGCAACCAACGTTACCAGACAAAATAAAATAATTCAGGACCCTGTTTTAGATTCTCAAAGAAGAAGCAAAATCATGTTTGTAGACGGAAACAATAGTGACAATGACAATTCTTTCCTACTTGACCCAACATTTTCTGTTGATCAGAACTCCCAAAACAATGCAATGATTGCCAATAGAGACCCGTCAGGGGTAAATTTCAATACTAACTTCCCATCGCGTAGCACCAGACCGGGAGTAAATATTAATTTCAATTTCCCAGTCAAACAACCGGAAGTTGATATTGGTGCCTCCCTCAATGCTATCACTTCTGATATAGGAACTCAACAAAGATTTCAACTAACCAGTAAAGTGCCAAGCAGAAATATTGAAGACTCAGACCCTAGTACAATAGACATTGCAGACCCAAGTAGAATCCCTACTGGTATGAATCCGAAAACAATCCAGACTATGGGAAATTTGCAACGACCTGGGATGGATAGCAATGCTCTACCATCTGGCAATTTCACGAACAAATTCATCAAAAGGACCACAACTGTGAAAAGGATTTCTAATCCTGAGGAAGATGGTTCGGGTACTGTATCACAAACAATTGATACACGATTTGCAGACCCTTCTAATACAATGTTTTTTGCCAGCTCTGGAATCAATGGAATGGACTCCACTTTTAATAGAAATGTGCAGCCATTCGTTGGAGATCAAGCAACTTTTAACAGATTTGTTTCCTCCTCAAATTCCACAGGTTTCACTGGAGATCCACAAATCATGGGCGTTCAAAACTCTCTTCAGACCAATAGATTTTCCCCAAGTGTTCTTCCTGGAAATACAGGAAATCCTGGCACATTTTTTGGTGCATTGGGTTCTTCTAATGGCGTAAACAGTAGATCTGCGATGCCAACATTTGCTTCTGCCTCCAATACTAACACTGGAGGGGGCGTGTCCAGAACCATGCAAGCTCAAAACACGCCATCCGCTATCAGATTTGTTTCCTCCTCAAATTCCACAGGTTTCACTAGAGATCCACAAATCATGGGCGTTCAAAACTCTCTTCAGACCAATAGATTTTCCCCAAGTGTTCTTCCTGGAAATACAGGAAATCCTGGCACATTTTTTGGTGCATTGGATTCTTCTAATGGTGTAAACAGTAGATCTTCGGTGCCAATGTTTGCTTCCGCTTCCAATACTAACACTGGAGGGGGCGTGTCCAGAACCATGCGAGCTCAAAACACGCCATCCACTAATGGCTTCTCTAACCGTAATGCTGCTGCGGATCCTAGTTCCATGCAAGCTCAAAACATGCCATCCGCTATCAGATTTGTTTCCTCTTCAAATTCCACAGGTTTTACTAGAGATCCACAAATCATGGGCGTTCAAAACTCTCTTCAGACCAATAGATTTTCCCCAAGTGTCCTTCCTGGAAATACAGGAAATCCTGGCACATTTTTTGGTGCATTGGATTCTTCTAATGGTGTAAACAGTAGATCTGCGATGCCAAGGTTTGCTTCTGTTTCCAATACTAACACTGGAGGGGGCGTGTCCAGAACCATGCAAGCTCAAAACACGCCATCCACTAATGGCTTCTCTAACAGTAATGCTGCTGCGGATCCTAGTTCAGCAAATAATCAATTTGTGTCATCTGATTCTGGAAACGTAGTTCGATCTCTACAAAGTGTCCAAGGTTCTAATTTTGAAAGTAGTGGATTCTCTAGAGGTTCCAGGCAGAACAGCAGAATTGGTGGTTTTGTGAGTATGAATGATGGCGGTTCATCTGGAACGTCGCAAGATCCGCAACGCTCCATTTCTAACATACTCGGCGGAACATCATCCGTACGTTCCGAATTCCAAACAGGGACAACGACTGGAAATAATTTCGGAATAAGAGCGAGGACACCAACAAATTTTTCTGAAGCTGGAATCAATGCTGTTTCGAGAAACGCTGATCCAAATGCCGTTACAATAATTGAAACATCGAGAAACAATGTTGTCCTGTCATCAAACCCCGAAAGCAATGGAGATGGGGATGTAAACATTGTGGTTCAAGGAACAACGCTACCTCCAGTTAATGTATTAAATGATACCACGTCCTGTAAAACAAGGTAATACACAATGTGTCTAACATCGTTGTATATGAGAAACATCATATCGCACAATTGACCTGGACCTGTGCCGGAAGTTGAGTGGTTAAATTGTTCGCTTAGCAACCGACAGGTCCTGGGTTCGAGTCTTTTCCCCGGCGCAGCGTCGATTTCTAAAAGTTCAACAACTGTTTAACATAGGTACTCCGTGTCTTTGCCAAGCACCAGGCATTAAGTAGAGAATCTTTAGGATATTAGCTTGAATACGGACATCCTGTGTTCAAGTAGGCTTTAGTACAATAACGAACCTTCGCTGCTGCGACCTTGAGCGCCATGCCTAGGTCAAAATTTGTGACAGTTCTGACACCTACAGCAGGTGGCGTCTTTATGAAAACTTTTCGAATGGGACGTGGAACAACATGCAGACAAAATTTCATTGAATTTGGTTAAAGAATGGCTGTACAATTGGAATACGAGTGGCCAATACTGTTTCGGCTGGCGTAGGTTAAATGCAATTCAAATGACAAGCCATGTAAAAATATTCAGTTGTGCAAATCATTAGAAAGTATGGGGAAGCGATGAACAACTCAAAATGACTGTAAAATCCATTATTATACGATATAATCATGCTAAAAAATGTTACATGTGAATGCATTTATTTCTGTTCTATCTTGTAGTACTGACTGTCGCGCTGGTGAACAGTGCACGTACAACAGGAACTTCCTCTGTCCTGATTGGGTAGATTCTATCATCTGTCAATGTCTGCCTGGTAATGAAGTCATAATGAAGTGATTTTAAATTTTAACGAAAACTAAGGTTTGATGTTCCTAGCATTTCATTTTCAGTTTATTGGTCTTCCAAATTCAAATTAATGATTAAGGGCAAGGCAATTCTATCGGAAATCAGTTACACATTGTAAGTCAGAATTTTAGGTAACTCTTTGAGTTTTTGTTTTCTTCCTTAAAAGATAGGTACAATTGTGTAAAGACGTGTAACAGTATGAGTGATAAGTTGAATTATTGTTTTCACAGGATGTACAACGTCCAATGTGTTCATACCACTGGGATCCAAAGTAACTATTGATAATTGTGGAAATGAATGTATTTGCACTGGAAATAATGGAGTTGTAAGTATTAGGAATGTGCATGTATAAATGTTTATTACATACTTAGTATTAAATACAGNTTGTCTTGAGATTTAATGCACATACATGCATATAAATTTGCATATACTATAAATCGATTTCATTTTCAGGCGTCCTGTTCACAAAGAACTTGTCAGTAATCACGTGTTGACCAAGTGGTGACCATAAGGAAAGGGTTTTTTACGTACAGACAACATGACCGATATGAAATATTGGTCGGGGAAAAACCCACCTGTCCGTTACATGATGGGATGGAATGAACGCTATTCATGAGGTGAACTGAGAGTGGTTATAACGGGACTACAAATATGTATGTTGTAAACATTGATCATTCAGGCATATTGTCCTGAAGGATATCTGGGAACAAATGTAATCATATTTTACAGAGATAATTTGAACACAAATTTAAAAAAAAAGCGCATCTTAAAAAGAAATTGAGANAATATTTTACAGAGATAATTTGAAAACAAATTTTAAAAAAAGCGCATCTTAAAAAGAAATTGAGAATAAAAAACTAACGTTGGCTTTAACAAAGGAAAAAGGGAAAATTTTGACATGCAAAGTTGTCCCATTTTAAAGAAATACATTCATATCTTACGTAGTCATTTACTTACAAATTGATATCGATACTGTAGGCCATTATTCCGACGTAGTAGAGATTTTGTAATGCCTTTTGTAGAAGTTGATTGTCATTTTCGTNTATTACAAATTGATATCGATGCTGTAGGCAATTATTCCGACGGAGTAGAGATTTTGTAACGCCTTTTGTAGAAGTTGATTGTCATTTTCGTTTTGAATATCCTACTTAGCAACAGGTTAGACTTCCACTTAACGCGTTCTTCGTCCTACTGATTTAGCATCATCCATATTTGTTTTGTAAAATAAAATTTATTGAATACCTTGTCAAATATTTATTTTGGACTACCAGTATTTCATCTCTGTAATTTTCATTGTGTATTACATGTTGTGCATGTGTTGACTAAATGTCTGATGTGGTCTTGTCAATAAAGAATTGAAAATCTATTAATGTTATAGAATGAATTACAGAATGTAAAGGCAAAG
>CAJDSM010032995.1:0-14300 GCA_903981925.1 Ostrea lurida
TTAAGAGGGGATGAGTTTCAAATTTGGCTTTGACGAGTTGGATCTGGAGAGGGCGGCGAGGTTGTCCTAAGAGGGGGGTTAGGGGATTGGGCGGTGCGAAGTGTGTCCAGGTATGATCTTGTACTAATACCACATAATTTCTATTAATGCTTGTAATTACAGATGTAGTTAGTGTTCAAATAATTTATTTTTACAAAATTCCAAATATCCATCGTAAACAATTGCTGTGATCGGACATTATTTCCTGCAATGCGTCAAAATCTTAACTACCTATGGAATTTTCGTATAGCTTTATCAAAATTGGCAAGATCTTACCTCCAGTTGGTTAGTGTATACTTCTCATGGTAAAACCAATACGGCTCTCTGTATTCGTATAGAACTGAGGAAACGTGGGGGCTTGGTATTCTCTGCAGAACACAATAGTACATGCGATATTCGCATAATATATTTATACATAGATACGTTAACAAGCGGTTATACTGTAAAGTTAATGTTTTGTGAGCGTAACTAGTACATAGAATTCATATTGATTGCGTTTTGTATTATTTTTCATGTACCTATACATATGTACAAAAATTTGCGAACATTTACAACTGATTAATCTGTGTAATTTTTCTTTAAGTACACAAATGATAAAATATAATAATAAGGTCTGTCAAATAATTTTTGGTCGATGAAACTATATATATTGTTACATTTCTCAAATTGTTTTTTTTTTTTCAAATTTATCGCAATATTATGATACAGTACTATAACACGTTTCTGTATTTGACTGATGTTTTACTATGTTGTTCAACTATGACCTCTATTCATGTGTCAACGTACCGCTTCGACTAGTACAATTGTCAGGCCAGAGCTACCGGCATTGCCTCATCTCCCAATGCCCTTCCTCCTCTCGCCCTCTTCTGTGGTCCCCCTCCGCGATCTTGCCTTATCTCTTTCTGGAGGACACCGTCAGGATCCAAAGGTTGAGTGTCGTTTGTTAGCGGACATAATGATTCCTAATTAAAAAAAAACAAAAAAAAAAACACGAGAGATATTATTGTTGAGAATTGATATGAAAATTCATGAAATCTAAACTTTCAAACCTAAGAGTACTGATTGTTCCTTCGCCAAAATGCTCGGCATTTAGAGAGGAATCCACGAGTCTTTCGGATATGACCTCAAATAACGTGAGGTATCTGCGTGTCACAGCAGGCATTGGCACGTTATAGAACCTCATTGCTACGACCCTGAGCGTCTCAATATGACTTGAAAAATTCTCAACGGGACGTAACGTGAACCCTGGGGATTTTTTAATTATTACAAGTGTTTGGACGCTTTATACTGCATGAATTATTGATAAAATGCATAAACAATTTCCATGCATTAATAAACCAATATTATGTCACTTTATTGAAAGAAAAACGAATTAAAATGCCCTCGCAGAGTTCGTTAAGTTTGCAATCTTGATCGATTAATAACGTAGTGCAAAGAACTCCAAGTTGTGTGGGGAATTTTAATTCAATATAATTAATTCGGTGAGAATTTACTCCTTTTTTTCACTGTTTCATGAGGATGAGACGAAAATGACAAAAAATTGCTGCATTCGACTTTATGTAATCTTGGCTTGGTATTTCAAATTAGCTAGTAAAATCATACATTTTTTTATTTATAAAACATGATACAATTGAGAATTCAATGATTATGACTCTGGAAGCATAATTTGTGATAAATACATTCGAACATTTACAAATTTTGACGGGGGACATGAGATTACAAAATGAGAACTGCGAGGGCATATTAAGTTTTTCTTCAATAAAGTGAATAAACATGGGTTATAAATGCACGAAATTGTTTAGTTTATTCATGCATGTCATTGTTATTAATAACCATGCAGTTAAAAGAGTTCAAACACTTGTAATAATAAAAACAAATCCCAGGGTTCTCTAGAATTCTCTGTTAGTACGTGACCGTATATCAGGGGCGGTAATTTAAAAGCGCGATGATGATTTGATTGACCATAAGACAAAATTGAGCCGCTCCGTTCGTACTTCAGAATCGTGAATGTGGTATAATATGAGATATAGTTCGATAAAGGAATAATGTATGAAAGTTTTAAATGAAAGAAAAATATTATAAATGAAAATATCCATTAACTTACTCCTTATTCAAACGATTTTATACCAACTTTTAACAAGTACTCTCCAAAGATGGCAGTGTGTAAAATATAGAAGCAGAAGCAAGGCATTATATGACTATCGAAATAATACAAATTTGTCATTTTTGGTTTGAAAATCCGAGCGACTTTATGTTATATTGCAATTAGATTTGAAGACAGTACAGAAATTCGCTGTTCAGCAGATCATCTATAATTAATTTTACATAAAAAGAACTCTTACCTTTGTGTGGTCGTTGTCTTCCCAAATATCAAACTCCACAATTAATATCAAATCGTTTCAATCCAGGTCGTAGACAACTATGATTTTTTTAAGACTTGGAAATTGAGGTAGGGTATATATTATATCTAATTAGATGTTTGCACAGAGAACAATTATAGTCTCACTTGTCAAATCGTTCAAATCTTAATTGATCCGTTCATGGTTGATCCCACTTTGTCAAATTGGGTATGAATCTGTATGATTTTACACCTACAGGTGTCACCCGTGATATGTCTGCCCAAGCTAATTATCCGTAATTATCACCTGGCCCGCTCACGATTTAACATAAGTGTCGGTGAGTTTTCTCTGCTCACTGACACTTTTGTCGGTGAAATGTCCTTTCGGGAAAATTTCACGTGCGGTGACTTTCACTTTCGTTCGGTGAGTTGTGTTACGGTTGAATTGTCCGAGCGGATGTTTTTTACATGTTGCAGATCATCAATAAAGCGACTTCCTTAGAATACAACTATCTGTCCTTAAAAGTTTACCCCAGTACTCCAGAATTCTAATTTGTTCGGTTATTAATTAAAGGATAATTACCATAAGTCAGAATAAATCAATAAAACGAGAGATACTTTGTTTACAACTTAATGCTCGCTTTACAAAAGTTGACATAAACTCTCTATTTACCTAGCGTCATGCATTCAATCTAGTTTCTACATTGTGAGAATAATCATTGAAGATTTCATAATATGAAATAAACTTTTTTCTGTCCTTATGCTAAATACCTTTGTGTTCTGTTAAAATTACCGTTATAAACCATAACAAAAGGATCTACACCTCAATCTGTTGTCCCGTATAAAATCAGAACACAGTTCTTATTGAGTTACGACCTTTTCTAAATACACAGAATTTAACTTGGTTTTTTCAACATTAACAGAAAAATTCAATTTTGTGTATATTCGTGCAGACAGTCCAACATACTCTGTAAACCTCTTACTGAAAGTGGAAAAGAGCACAGCGTATCGGGCAGAAATAATGATATGTCTCTACATTGTAAGTCCAACATTGTCCGAGGCATTACATATATAATAAATCTCAAAATCATTTGTATACAAGGAAAATAAAAAAGAAGAAAGCCCCCCCCCCCTCCCCCCACTTGTTAATTAAGCCATTCGTACTCTTGAAGAAATAAGATATTTCCGATTATCACAAGGCATGGATAATCTTAGTAATATTAAGGTGCCCGTACTGATCACGCTAATTTCGTTTACGCTATCAAATGCTTCATTGAAAGTTGTTTGTCATGAAGCCATTCAGTACCCCTAATTAATTAGAGTGTTTTTCTATCACTTCATTGGTATCACCAACTATAGAATTTCCCCCCTAAATCTAGACAAGCTGCAAAGCCAAGAAAATTAAATTAAACTTAAAGTAAATTTGAGAAAAAGTATATAGCTCTGTTACCTTTTCACATACAAGAAAAATGTTTCAAACCATTAGTGCAGCCTGGATAAAAAAAAATGTATTATTTTTTCAAGTAAATATTCAATGCGACTAGTAGTACTGTCAGAATTTGGCAAATACAACACATATACATTTTTTATACATGTATTGTACTTATTCCAGTGACTTTTTTCTTGTAACTTTTTTTTTTCCTTGTGAACCGATCGCGGTGGCTCAGTGGTAGAGCTCCCGCCTCGTGATCGGGAAGTCGTGAAGTTCGAGCCCGTTGCCGCGTCAAACATAAGACTTAATGATGAAATTTTAATTATATAAACCATTTTGTCTGTAGCCGTATATGGGATTTACAACAGTGTATGCGTGTTTACAAATGTAGTTGGTGAGTTTGACATAGAGGAAATTGCTCGGTTATTAAGTACATTGGTGGATTTTCCTGTCTATTTTGCAGATATCAATGACTATACCTAAAAGTACACCAGAACAGGATATTCAAGAATGGTTGTTAGAAATTGCAGCTTTGAATACTGTCATAGAACCATGGCTTTACATTTTCCTTCGACGAGAATTTTTGGCAAGAATTACAGAACGGTGCGCACATAGCAGGGGAGGATATACACCGTTAGATTCATCTCCAGAGACCTGATTCCCTTCTTTGTAAAAGTATATCAATTTTTTACCATCTCCCTGGAACTGAACAGAATTTGGAGGCTTTTAGTTTTGTGCCGTCCATTCGTCTGCTCATGCATGCTGGTGCAATACACGCATAAACAATAACTCTTATTTAAAGCTCCAAGCGGAAGTGACAATGCATGCAAAAAGTGTAACTCTTTTAAAGTGGGCGAATAACGCATACAAAAAGTGTAACTCTTTTAAAACGTTAAGCGGAGACGACAATGCGCTTAATGACATCCGCTTGTACCAGTTCAAAGACGCTTCTGGTCCAACGCCACCTAGTGCTGACTGCAGAACTAAAGCAAACTGATTGCATCATTTATTGCAGGTTACGATTTAGGCTTTGAATTAAATAACTTTTTAAGCAAGCTCCTTACTTTCTGCTATGTAATTATGCATGAAATATATGTACCTAATTTTGTATTTTGTTTTCTCTTCTTTCTATCATCTTTGTGATTACCCAGTCAGAACTTCTGATACATATTACAAACACCGTATCTTGCTTATATTATCATATTTAAAGTTATTGTTATAGTTTACACGATTACTGTACTACTTGTAATCAAAGTACTATAAGTACATGTACTATCATATAGTGATCGTGCTGTGCCCTTTTCTACACAAGCATATCATGATATGACCATAACATTGGGTTTTAAATTATTGTTTACTAGTATACTGTTTACAGACCGTGCAAGGTAAACTTGAGTTGTTGATCTACCGCAAACGTAAATATACAAATTTGTAGCAGATTAGAAAGACCCTGCGGTCTTTTTCATTGGAATACATAAATCATATTGTTTCTTCGATATACCTTAACATCGAGTTGAAGGTCGTGCCAAGGGATTTTATTTCTTTCCATGGTAGAGCCTTTGAAATAAATTCTACCTCCAGAAATTATGCCAGCTATTGAAGGAGCATAATTTGTACCCATGGGGATTCTAAAAAAAATTGTTAGAAGATCTGATCTCCAACGACCTCTTTGATGTTCTCATTGCAGACCTCCAAAATCTTTTTAAGAACATCAGAGTATGTGCCTAGAACGAAAAGTGTTTAACAAAGTAAATTTGGACGACTGATACAAACTATGTATGTTTTTGAGTTCATTCAGTTGCAAAGAAAACTAAGATTTTCAGTAGCATTTTCCTGTTTTGGTATTGAAAACTTTATCAAATGAAATTGATAAAAACGTGCATTCCTTTGACGAAAAATCACCGCTTTTACAGTTCGAAAGAACATTGTAGATTATAGAGCACACTATAGAAAAGAAAAAGATGTTCGACCTCTATAAAACCTTACAAAGATCAAATGACTTTTACATTGATTAAAAACGTGCAATTCCCTTTGACGAAAAATCACCGCCTTTACAGTTTTCGAAAGAACATTGATAGAAAGGAGCACACTATAAGAAAAAAAAATGTTCGACTCATATAAAACCTTACAATAGATCAAATGACTTTAACATTGATTAAAAATCCCTTTAGATTAGAATTCAAAAGTTAAAAAAAGGAAGTATTTTAATCGGGTGTACATGTAAGATAAACAAATACAGACTGGTGTAAACATAAACGGATAAATGCTACTGGCTGACAAAGTACCCAATTGTCGAGACGGGTATCCATGATATGTAAGCTGTTAGGAAAGACTTTAAAAATCGTTATTTATCGGATTTGTATTCAGTTGTCATTATTGTTGTCATTTTAATACCCTATAATCGAATGATTGTTTACTTAACAATAGATACTAATATTTCAAGTATGCAAGTACATGTATATATATGATGGGCTAGACAAAATTTCATTGGCAGTATACTTTTTAGAAATGAAGGTAAACTGTTCCCATTTTGATCACGCTGAATGCGCTTGGGTCCTGCTTGTATCGAATTCTTTAGGAACCATTGGAAATATACTGGCTCTTGTGATTTTGGATGAGTCGTCGACACGATGGGTGGCGTCCATTTGACAAAATGTTTGCGGGACTAGCATCTAGAAACCTTCTCAGTATAGTCCTAGCCTACCTTTTATCTTTAAGATATACCCTCTGGATTTTCGTGGTGTATAACCAAATATTGTGTGATCTTATTCGTTTTTTATTGGTAAACAATTATTTATCGTCTGCTTTCCTAATTGTGCAATGTCTACGACAGTTCCTGATTGTCTGTGATGGAATGACAGATATATGAAAATGGAAAGGCAGCGGTTGTACATCCTTGTGGTCGCCGTGATGGCCGTATCAATAATAAATCCCTCTCCACGTCACGGGACTGGGTTCGAGCCCGTCTTTCTTTCCAGGATCTTGGTGTT
Organism: Ostrea lurida; assembly: GCA_903981925.1. Lineage (NCBI taxonomy): Eukaryota > Metazoa > Mollusca > Bivalvia > Ostreida > Ostreidae > Ostrea > Ostrea lurida. Next base: position 6,800 of record CAJDSM010032995.1, read on the forward strand.
ACCTCGACTTTACCAGTCAGACGATGCAGAACGCTATATGTCTTACTTTGTGGTTTGTGTTGGAGCTATTCTCATCATCGTAATAATATTATTCAATATATTATCCTTTTGGAAATTTTACAATAACCCGTATCTGCGCTCTAGTGCACGATATCACCAGACTGGTCGACATCACTGTTGTGCTAATATGAATGTGTTTGTGATGACGATTTCTGTTGTATTCATTGTCTTGTGGACACCTTTCCTGGTAAGTAGACACTAGAAAATATGTTTATAAGTTATAAAGCAAAATAAACAAATAAATAAGTAAATAAAGTGGAAAAGAAGAATATAACCCAAAAGTCTTGATATCAAGATGCATGATCTACATGTACATAATTTTAATTATCAATTTGTTAAATTTTGAATTTCCTGAATATGGTGTGTATGTCTCTCAACTTATTCGATATGCAAGAGCTTGTTCTGCGTATGGTTAGTTTTTGAATCAAGACAGGCTATTTACAAACAAGTTGTTGTTGCAGGGGTTTCAACAGTCACGTTTAAAGACAGCATTTCGCAAATTATATGGTCGTTATAACGATTTAGTTTGCCAGTATGGCCTGTCATTAGGTCAAATACTATCTAATGTGTTAAGCCGTTTTGCACACACTGATTTGGCTACAAATTACCCCATTTACCTGATCAAAACAGTTGACTCACGGCGGGTGTGACCGGTCAACAGGGAATGCTTACTCCTCCTAGACACCTGATCCCACCTCTGATGTGTCCAGTGGTCCGTGTTTGCCCAATTATTGTTTTTTATTCTGTTTTGGGACTTGCGAGGTTGATCAGTGTTTGTTATCGTATATTGATATGATACATACAGGGATGTGTAGTAAAGCAAATACGAAATATGGAATAGTTTTATAACTATTTATAATAAAACTTCATAATCTAAAATATTTTTATCGTAAACAAACGTATATCATTTAATCTCCCCCCCCCATTAAGATAAAATAATGATATTGAACACTGTTCGCTACCCTTATCATTTCGTTTTTTGACTGAAATCATATATTCTAATAACAGAAAAAAATAATGCTTACAAGGGCATGTTAAGTACCATGCTCTCTAAAGGATAAAGATACAACAATGAGAGTGAAACGGAAACATTTCGTTCATTGAAATTCCATTTTCTTTCACCCTTTCCTTCCTTTGTTCGGGTTTACCTTGTCCACCATCATCTTTATCATACGTAACTGATGTTTCGTTTTTATTAGGTGTATGTGTCTTCTGTAAATTTTTATTTTGTAGGCACTTATGGTAGCAGCAAATAGTGAACCAAAAGAGATAAAGCATTTGGAAGTATGGCTTCTGCGAACTGTTACTTTGAATGCCGTGGTAGATCCATGGTTGTACACATTTCTTCGGCGAGAGACGCTCTCTACTATTGCAAATTATCTACGACATATTCACGAAAGACAGGGATATACGGAATTACATTCAACACGAAGATGACTTTATATTTCCTCACTCAACATCTTTATTTGTGTCTAAATAAAACAATTAAACTTATGATTTAAGATAAAAGAAATTATTAAGCCAAATAATAATGAAAGTGACAAAGCAGTATAATATATATTATCAACAAAATGATACAAGTAAATGAGCTATAAAATGAAACACGCAATCGTAATGATATTTTACTAGTATTGCTATGTGCATTAAAAGATTGCTCTAATGTCTTTTTTTTTTCAACAACTGAACAGGTTGTGTCCGAAAAGTCTGAAATATCTAAACGCTTTGCCCCATTCACATATACGTTCACCACGAATCTGCTAAAACCATCACCAAAGACTGTGACATTTGGTCTACCTGCAGATTACTAGTATTCAGATCAAAATTGTCCACGCTGAACATCTGCATTGTTTACCGACTTCTTGTGATGTATATTCGAGTTAGAGATCACAACATTAAGGTAGAATAGGTATGATAATGGGTATTGTAATTGTATCACGAACTGTGTTGTTATAAAATCCATGCATCATTGACTCAGGGCAAGTGCACCAAACATTAACAGAGCCGCGTGTCAAATGACAGTGGCGCGATGAACCTCAGCTTGCATTTAATGATCCGGGTGTTTCTAACAATGACGGATTCACCATACGTGTACTGTGATACGCCATATTAACATGATAGAAACACAATCTCCCTCAGAAGTTGGAAATATTTAGGTCAGACTTACATTTGTATTTCGAAACTTGTGAATTACGGACTGCATGGTTTGGGTAAAACTCTAAACATGGCAGCTGGAAAAATGTTCCCATGGATCACAATTTTGATCATGATGATTTGTAAGTATCAAAGTTTTCAATTTTGCATCTGTCTACTACTGTATATAGTATTTTCTTGTATTCCAACGTATGCTTTGGTAAAATACAATCAAGAGTGTCATTTGTTTATAAGCCATTGCCTTCAGGTTTATTGATGTTGCGGAAATTTTCTAAGCGTTATAGGTTCACGTAATGGTAACGAACAGCATTTGCATTTCAAAGCATAAAAGAAATCATACACAAAATAATGATGTAAATAACATTAAACAGTGATTCTACGATGGGTACTTTCAGTACAAGCATTATGGGTAGTATGTCCAACCGTCAATCAGAAAGCAGTAATGACAATTTCATGCAATCATGAGAGGGTAGTATAGAACTGCACGGCCCCTTTTTGATGTTGAAGATTTTTCTTAATTCAGTTTCCTTGAACAGTACAGCATGTTACAGCAGATCATTAGGCTATGCAAATAAGCTTTTCTTCAATATTACAGGTATCTGGAGTGTAGTCTCCGCAACGTACAGATCACGGAAAAGATATTATTCGTCTCCGGGAATGTAAGAATTATAATTCTCTCATTTTCTGTTGTGTTTTATCCCCGCAAATTAAGGAAATAAACAACTATATAATGCATATTCTATTTTGTAGATTTCCACAATTTTGAATCCTCATATCATACCGTGTTATATATAAAGAACGCATTTGAAAAATGACAGGTATCTTTGATTCATACATGTAGGTGTTGATGAAAAAAAGATGTTAAACGTAAAGGCAAAGATAACGAACAGTGATCAATCTCGCAAGTCCTAAAACAATACAAAAACAAAAGTTGGGCAATCACGACCCCTGGGACACACCAGAGGGGTGGAGTTCAGGTGTCTAGAGAGGGATAAGCATCCCCTGTTGACCGGTCACACCCGCCGTGAGCCATAGTGTCCCGATCAGGCAAACGGAAACAGTCCGTAGTCAAATCAGTGTGTGAAAAACGGCTTAACAATGGTTATGAAACACTCAGACAGCATTTGACTCAATGATAGGCATATTGGTAAACTAAATTGTTTATAACGACCATAGAATTACGAAATGCTGCCTTTAAACGTGACTGTTGAAACCCCTGCAACAACAACCGTCTGTCTGTAATAGCTTGTCTCCTCGATTCAAAAACTGGATTAATACGCAGGAAAGCTCTTGCGTATCGAATAAGTTGGAGAGACTACACACACACATATGCAGGTGATGATGGATATGCCACACAAATTATAGGAAGTTGACGATTGGAGAAGCTGAAATCGTCCCGTTTGTCATAAAGTTGAGTAGTTAGTTTGCCGTTTATGTCAATGTTTCAAAAAATATCCAAGTACGAAAAGCAGACATGGAAGACTCTGTGGTTGTCCTTATTTCTAGTACATTCGGTCTGTATAGGAATCCCACCCAACGGCTTTTACTGTATCCGCCCCCACGTACTGAAAATAAACCAAAAACGCATTAAAGCTTCTCTATCGACATTCGTCTGGGTGATGATCTTGAGTGGAAAGGTAATAAGAACGACGAACAATAGACATAGATCTGCAAGGTGAATCTTTGCGTAGTTAGGTTTACATGACAAAGGAGTATAATTGAGTTCAATATATAATGAATTGTACAAAATAGGCCATCTAGGGAGAGGAGATGTGGTAAAAATGCAGAAGCCGAGTTAGTGGTAGTTAGCATCATTCGTGGTCCAAAATCGCAATTTCCTTACATCCCAATAAATACTTTTTATTTAACAATATACAAATATGTCGAACTCCACCTCGTTCGGTAACATATCGAAGGTCCATGGTTTTGTTGTTGGTTTTTTTTACTTACTTTCTGTCACAGTGTTAAGGTGCTCTGAGAACATTGATGTAGAAGGATGTAGGGAGCAACCGGCAGAAGCTCCGACAAAAAGCGAAAGGTTTTTTTCCAAATTATATCGTCAGATTGTATGGCAGTTTTGCACTTGATGTGATGTATAAGGATACCCAATATTCATGCAAATTTTTCAAGATGGAGTTAACTCATCGACCCACTGTACTGCAACCGGGTCACAATGCCCGCTAAACGCCTGCCATATTATAATCGTCTGAGACCGATCATTATTTCACATTTTGGGGGGTTTTTCAAGTTCATTGTGACTGATCTGGAAAATTTTTCCAAAAGATCGATGGGGTTGGATCTCCGCTCTCGAATGTGCCTAACAAGTTAAACATGGTGCCCCTTAGTCGACAAGATCAAAAAAGTGAAACGCGGAAGTACGAGGGATATTACGATACTGTAGGTGTTTTCCGAAATCCAGTTAGCGAACACTTCACCGCCATAGACCCCACCACAAAAATATCTAGACAAACAAATCAGAGGGTATGAAACCAAAACAGTGTATTAATTCTTAAAGATTACTTCTGTTTGCGCTTTACATTTTACTTTCCCAACAAGATAATTTATGTACTTAGTGATTAATTTGGTAATGCCTGCAAGACTAAAGGAAAAAGAAGTATAACTGTTTAAATGATTTTTGCATGAGTTTCTATTTATATAGCGGCTAACTCATGCGCTATACCTGGTTTTAGGAAATGTGGTAGTCTGAGCTAAATGCATCGTGAGTCTCTTTAAACGGAAAGAGAGTTCGTTTCACATTATAATGCCTCAAGTAGGCAAAACATCAACTTTTTATGTTAGTAGTGTTGAACCTACGCTTTTATGTAAAACGCTCTCACTACGGCTTCGAATGGCCTTCTATGCTTCTTGCGTTGATCGATCTTTGGAGTACAATCCACCATAAGCATGGTGTTAGTACGAGACGTGGATTAACAGACTCGGTGAATGTCTATATTATAGAACAAGGGCGAGAAATCATGTTGGGACGAGAGAGTTGGTTGACCATACCTAGCAATTCGGTGTTGACATTGCAGTCATTCTCATCATCGGGCAATGAATACTTATTTTTGTGCGTGTGATAATGTAGTTGTCAGCTCGTAGGTGTCCTAAAAATTATAGAGAACAGTATCAATGGCATGTTTGACAAGTAAAATATCCGATAGACTAGCTATACGATTAGTTTTGGAATTGGCAGCTTTTCGAGTTTAGACAAGTTTTTAGCTTTTGTACAAAAAAGTTTTCAGTTGCCTTAGATACCCAAGTTCGTAATTTCAATGCCAAGTTCTTTATGGTAAATACTTGAATTGGAATCATTGTCCTCAAGGTTGTTTCAGAACCCGAAGGACCAGGCAAAAGTCCAAGTGAATAAAAAATTTTAAATGTTCACTGATTAGGTAATGTTTCTCTATGATAACATGTATTACACTGAATCGGAAAAATTTCCCATAGGTGAGGTAAATGTAATCAATGCTTAAGAAAAATCATGGAACGGGTACATACAGGTCCTGAGTAATGCATGGTCTTATATTAGCCTAGCACGGTTGCGGATATGAAAGGACACAAATATTGGTTAATCATTGAATTTTGTCCAGAAATCGATTTGCTAGATCTTGTTTTTATGGTTCAATACAATATTCGTTACTTTTACCAAAAAATTGCTGCATCAAGGACTGAAGACACGTATTTTTTTTTATTAACTCAATTGCCAAATTTACACATGATAGTTCTTATTAAAAAATAGATAACGAACTGTCTGAAAAAATATTGTGTTTAAGTGTAGTTCATACTAATATTACAGGGTCCAGCGTGTTGATACGACAGAAACTTGAACTTTTGAAACCTTTTGGTGTCACGACAATTATTCGCGCCTCAGATATAAGTAAAACACTTAAAAAAATTTATTACATGTACATTTGTTCTTGGACTCCATGGCATATTACGGTTTTCGATCGGACGGATTCATTACACCAGCCTAGTAGAAAGTATTGAGACTATGAATATTAGGAACCATAAGAAGTCTCTCATTATGCACAAAAACAGTCTGTATTAGAAACATATATAATGTAAACATACAACCCTTGTACAATAATTTCTAGTGTATAAAGTCTAGTTGGAATATTACATATTTACCACAATTTCCGTGATTTCAGAACAGGGGACATGACATGATCTCGTTATGATAAGCATAAAATGTTGGTAGTACGCTGTGCTTACTACGATTAGTAGTTGCAAAAATGTTGTGTTGATATAGTGGAGTAATCCATGTTGAAATATGATGATTTTTTCGAATAGACAAAACATATGAGATATTGATGGCAATTCAATCCATTAAATTTCTTTCATCTAGGATCTGTCTGATCATTAAATGATACACTCTCATTCAACAATCGCAAACAGTCACTGCTATTTTTTGCAGTGTTATTGTCCTCAGATTCTGGTTAAAACCGCGTTATACTAATCAAAAGTTTTTCGGATATCTATTCAAAGTTATTCTAACGATGCAGAATTGATTCAAAGATAGACTTAGCATTGTGTAATCCACTGTACACTTAGTTCTAATAGATCTTATTGGGATACTTATCAATGCTGGACTTGGTAATCGGACATAAGGAAGATAGCTCTGTTCTATGAGAAGCCATTCGCAAAGGCGGAGTCGTTAAGATGTGGTCTTACACCATGTATATTCTGTTATTTGCTGATGTGAAGACCGGTACCTTAAGATGACTAGAATATTAAATCAAGGCTCTTATTGGATACAATTGACACTATATTGACTGATGGTTGTGTTCAAAATTGATTTACTTAGGCGTTCATGAATAAAAAGGGCCACTTTAGGTAAAAGAAATAGAAGTCTAGGAACATGAGTAGATAAGGAGGGAGTATTTGTCAGGGCAATGTACTGTTTACCCAGTTGAATCTTTCTAGCTAATAGATCTTATCTTATCTGATAGTTACTCGTTTATTGTGCCAATTATAAATCACTATGATATAAAGGCCTCATCTTTCCACGAGGAGACAATGGTATATGTTGTGTGACTATCCATCTAGCCTCATGGAGTATTCATAGTTATCCACGTTATCGTCAAATCAAGCCCGCCCTGCCTCCCCGCTCTCGTCACAGTTAATGACTCATTATGCAATCAAAATAAGTGAGGAGATGTTGATAAAGTCCAGGCACAAGACAACCACAAATGGGTACATAGATATATATAGTGCATTTTATAACATGAACAGAGTGTAACTTTAGATAAGACCGAAAATGAGAAGCCAGTAAAGAACACAACCAGAAAAA
>CAJDSM010032999.1:0-11615 GCA_903981925.1 Ostrea lurida
ACCTTGACCTTTGACAAGCAGTAGGATTTATCCTCTCTTCATGGAAAGGTTGATGATTCTCTGATGAAAACCCTTGCTTCCATCTTGTTCACAGAGTTCCATACACACACACAAACACGTGACATTGTCACACAAACACAGTTGCATGGACTCGCAGCAGTGATGCTATATTCTCTCCACAACTAGTGAGGGGATAAGAATTCTAACACTCTCCAAAACTTTCATGTAAGTTGCGGCAAACATTTTTGAGTTACTCCCCTTTTTCTATAAATAAAGTTCTATAACTTGGAAACACAAAAGCAGAAATCTTCAAAAATTGGAAAGGGAGCTTTCCTCTATGGAGATGTACACTTTCCCATTCAATCTGATTAATGAAAACGTTTTTCAATTATTGTGCGAAAACTAAAAAACACCCTTGTTCCGCTTCTCCGAAACGTAAAATCAGAAAGTTAAAAAAATTGAAAAGGAGCTGTCACCTTAATGGATATTTGCACTGCCCTAAAGTTTCATACTAATTGGTGCAAGCCCTTTTGAGCTATCACACAAAAACTGCTTGTTACAGACAGACGGAAAAGCCGATTACTATGCCTGGGCTCCCACCGATACTCGGCAGGGCCGTAATTATCCATTAGCACAGGGCCAGGAACGGAGCATTGAGGCACCCCAGTATTGGCTAGCGGATAACAAATCTTTATACATAACATTCTATGTTTTATTATGTAATTCAAAACTATCAGTCCAGAAGTTGCTGTATCTAGATACTCGTTGTAAATGTTACTACTTTTCAAAATACTGGCAGTATTGCATTGTATGATCAACACCACAATATAAATACATGTACAGTAAAACACAGTTATAGTGAACCTCAGGGACTAGCAACACACAGTTATAGATGAACCCTCCAGGGCTAGCAACCACAGTTTAGTGAACCTCCAGGGCTAGCAACACACAGTGCTTTAGTACATTCAACATTACCATATTCGTCCTATTGAGTGCCCCTGAGGACCAATTTCAATCTTCTAATAACAAGGACCCCTCCGGCTAAAATGAAACTTACATTAAACTTTGCATTGAACTTTTAATATTTCTAGCAATCTTGGAACTGAATTAAATTTCATACTACATGGAATCTCAAGTCACCGATGTCTGCATCAGAATTCCAGCAACACTGCATTTCAATGTCCTTTCATGTTTTAAAAGACTAAGCACGTGACAGTGTCCAACTACTACACCATCCTTTAAAACTGCTAAAACCTCTTTTTGCATTATTGTTGTCCATTTTTTAAATTCAAAATTTGAACCTGAATGGAATTTTGAAATTTTAGATATCTTTGTAAACATGAAATCCTATAATGCAATCACATTGAGAAAGTGACAATTAACTCTTATCATGTTATGCCAATTAATTTAGTTTTTCAGTTGAAAAAGTGTGTTTCAACTTTTTAACTTTTTACATAATGCAAGTTTCATAACAGACAAACCCCCCCCCTTTTCTAAGCACCCAATAGGACAAATATGGTATTATGGAATAAATTTCACTTTACAAAAGACATGAATTACATGTGTATTATAAGCATATTTTACTACTGCATTAATATAGAGCAACACTGGGTGTAATCATTCATAATTTGTATTATACTTGAGCATAATTAACATTGACAAGATCAACAAAACATTTTGGTTGTATCACTATAATTTATTTATATAAATCAACATTTGCAAAGGAGCATCACATAAAAATCTGATAAAAACATGGTATGGCACATGTAAATAAACACCATTTTACATATATACATGTATAACAATATTAAATATATCACAATGCTAACAAGATAATATTGATGCAAAGCACTAAAAACTTTAAAAATTCGAAGCTATTTCCAAAGAAACATATATAGAAACGACCAACATGCTCCTATATTAATTAATTTCTTTTAAGGCAAATCGCAGTGGAGAAGCTAATTGATTTCTAAAACGTTAAAGCACGTACCATCATGACGGTACATGTATATATACAAATAAAGCAAATTATATATAATATATTATATTTTGAATGTCAAAAAAGTGCAGGTCGTAATCAAACATGCATCAGTGTAAACAGAATGAAAGGCATACCCGGGATCTGTGTCACATGATGATGGCGATATAATTTGCTGAACTGGCTATATTGAATGCAAATCTGACTTGCAGGTTTACATAAAGCATCAATCAGAATATACAAAAATTAAGACATTTGAAACCACAGCATATTCATATCAAAAGAGCTTGGTTTTTATCTATTCATTTATTGAATCGACATCTGGAAACCCAAAAATAAATGGCTTCTATATTTTACACACTGCCATTTGGGGAGTACTTGTTGTAAAAACTTAAATTTGTATAAAATCGTAAATTCATAATATTCACTAAATAATGAATAAGAATGAATTATATGCATTAATTACAGATTAAAAACTTTTCTAAATACATACATGTATTTCTAAAACCTTTTATTCAGAACTTTTACACATAATATTAAGGAATCACTTTATCGAAACAATAAACAAAGACTTCCCCCTCTCCCCATGCACACATTCTAACATAACCACAAACAGATTGGCCGCTCCTGCGGTTGATAATAATGGCACACACTACTTTAAGTTTCACATCACAATTTGTTGTTGACTTTAGATTTCAGAATGCAAGTGATTCTCCTGAAAGAAAGGTAAATTAACTTTGATTAATTATCCAGTAACCGGTTCAGATCATTTCAAGCTATAGAGGGATATATATTTCATACAGTAGATGTACATGCATTTGTTTTCCTCAAACACAAAATTTAAAGGCATATTGTCTAACCCAACACACGCTATTTACCTGATACACGCCTATAGCATCACGGTAAATTTATGTGTACAAGGATATTCCAGAATACGTTTTTGGCTAGTGTAGTAACATATTATCTAATTCTCGCGCTGCAAAAATGAAATATCGGAATCACAACGCCTCACACGTTATGTATAAGTTCTTATGTACGCTATCTCGGCAGACATTATGCAGTGAGCCTAATTTGAGATACTCGCGCAGAACAATCAATATACTCGATATCACACCGCCTGCAACGTTTATGTATAACTTTATGTTTCGCACGACATGTGCAGCGATTATTTAAATATCGCCGCAGACACAACACATATCATAATACCAAGCCTTCCTTAGAATCAGCTATATGTCTTTGAGAGTATTCGCGGTAAATCGTACACAACTAACACCGCGTCAGCACGTCCCTGTTACCACAAACTAATAAATTTACGTTAAAGGGGTAGGAGCATTACGCATAGTTTAACGAGGTTTTGTAAATCACTACGAACATCCATGGCAGTGACTATTTCAATATCTAATCACCCTAGGAAAACATATACAAATACTATTTTACAAAATACTTCATTCTCTACACTCAAAAAGAACAAAACCCGCCGGCAAGCCATACGAAAACTAGCATCAAAGTAATTTATGTACACCAAAACACCTGCAATTTTATCGTAGAGACGACTCAAATATCTTACGACAGCTGAGAAACATATCATAAATAATTACGATATCACAACTCCTACACGTTTAGTAAAGGCGATTGTAATCTGTTTTATCGGCACTGACATGCATGACAGGAAGTATTTCAATACTCGTTTGGCTGAAATCACGTACTTAAATAAATCAATATATTTTCTTTGACCACAACACACTCACACATACATCACGACACTTGTCGTTGTGCATAGAATACAATACACGTGATAGCATGAGTTTAGGCGTTGTATATTGATTTTGATATGTTTTGCTCGGGCATTCTGAATTAGTTCATGCACCCAGAGTCAGGGCGGTCGAGTATAGCGCGAGTTCATAACGCTTATACGCCACCATACATGGACGTGGGTGAGAAGTTTCTGAATGATAAGCTTATATAATTTTCATTCGTTTCTGTGCTGTGTATTTGAAAAAGACATTAATCTGTACAACATTTATGACATTTATTAGCGTAAATAATGTGCAGCATGGGACGTGTGAGGTGATGATGTTATAACGAATCACGAATATTGATGGTTGAACTATTTCAAATACTCTGCGCAGAACATATTTCAATCATCTGATACTCCAACAACAGACCTCATAAAATATAATATCTGTAGCTGCCAGAACTAGTTAGCCACTCGGAGATTTTTTGAGAGAGGTTGGAATCAGAGAGCTACAGATCACCCCTTATACCCATAAGAGCCTTAGAAGAGATAATATTTTTTTGTGCGCAAAGTTTTCAAGAGTTTATAATCTCGAATTACCTATTAGAATATCTCTTGTCTGACATATATTTTCAATCGATCCTCGAAGTAACCTATATAAATACATAGACATACTATAGTTAGTGTGCATGAAACGGCTTTAGATCGAGTCTGCGGTGGACATCGGTAATTGGTCAAAGTTTTCGAAATTTGTTGCCATCTGACGGCCATGCTTGACCTTTACCTGACCTAAATCTCGTTGTGAAAGTCACGTGGTACACAACAAAAACAAATCCGGCCATGCACTATTGACCAGACGTGTTTCTTCAAACAGACCGCGTAATATAGAGACCGTTTTCGAATCTCTCTGGTAGCAAATAAACAATGAAACAGAATAAAAGATAGATTTATTTGTTTTTTCAAGTTCAACGCAAGTCATTAGAGTGGGGGATTATATCGACACCAATTACTTTCGGTCATTTTTCTCATTTTATCTCCGTTCGAACCAGGTACCCTGGCACATGTTATCGGTGACTATTAATACATAAAGCGGGATCCATATTACCATGACGTGATCACTGAAGCTCAGAAATCGCTAGCTTATGTTGACGACGCAGCGTCTGGTAAGGTTTGACATATCAAAATGGCAATCAACCATTATTCGTTGCAAGAAATAAAGGGTACAATAGGAACATTCGATACAGGAGTAAGCAATGAATCCCATTAAATTTAACAAATTAAATGATTACAATTTATAGTGACAAGAAATCACTCCTTACATTAACCTTCCATTCAAGTAATTTATGTGTAGTGATTGAGCTTCCACTTACTAGAGAGTCCATATTTTATAAACCTGAATGTTTCCAACATGTTCGAAAGAGCTAAGACATCCCCTAAGTCCACATAAATCAGAGAGAAAATTCAGATATATAAACAGAAAGAATTGGAAAGGAAATGTGTGACTTCCACTAATAGAAGTTTCAAGTTCAAGAGATACTGTCAATTGTGAGAAGAAGGAAGGTGTAGGGAACTGGTGTAATCAAGTACATTACCATGATGCGCAACATAATGACTGATGCATTCGACTAGTCTGTATGAAAATGGGTGCAGACATGCAATGTTATGATAAGTAAATGAATGGAATAAACATGCAATATATAAAAAAGAAGTGAGTAAAACACTGCTAATGTTGCCAATCAACTCATAGCATCCAACTCGTTGAAGTCGTTTGAAACGTGATTTAGTTGGGATAGTGCGAGGCGTAGAGAGATGTCTCTCAGGATGCCGCATTTTGTTTGCAACAGGGGTTTGCTCAGGTGCACTGTATGTATCGGTCGAGTGACTAAGAACTCAACTGACCATGTAAGTACTACATGTTACATAAGCTATCATAGTGTTTGTCAAGTAAGCAGAGTCTTTGCTATTGTCTATTTCATGGTGTACCAGTGAAAATATATTAAAGTGTTTGGAGGTGTACTCTTGTTTGATTAATGTGTGGTGCGCACCTCTGCATTCAAGCGGACTATGAATATATATAATAACACATATATGGAGACGGATAAAATCTATGACTGGTTCCCAGAAATGAAACAATAGAGAGAGAAAGTTGCTATCTTATAACCATAGAGAGAATATAATACAGTGTTAATAATCCATTGGTCGCATTCTATGCCTTACATACTTAACATTTACTCGCTCTTTACTGTGTTCTTCAGCCTTACGAGGACACACAAATCCAAATTATTTTCAATACACAACAGTTGGACCAGCTTCCTGCAATGGGATGGTTTCAACAGGATCCAAATTGTAGTCCATGTATATAGGTGAGAAGGAAATCTATTATAAGACTGAGATCTAGAACCCCAAAGAGACCACTCAAACTTACTTAGTCAGGGGATGTGCTCAAACATTAGCACATTACAATTTGTAACAGGAAGGGAGGAAAACCAAGAGAAAGGAAGAGCTATGAAGATGATTTAATACCGGTGAAATCGACCCGGGAACCTGAACCTTGCATTCTTCCTCTAGATCAGTAGTGGAGCGGTAGTATTCTACAAAACCACTGAGTTCTTAGTTCTCACAGTCGCATTATCCACGTAGGACATTGTAGCCGTAACTACTACAATAGTAATAAAATGTAATATTCTTTAATGTACCTTTAAAAGTGCCAAGATGAGTAGAAAGAATATACATTTTATAAAATCAGACTTCCGTTTCTCAAGTCTCAACAACCGGATGCGAATTATAAGCCACTTATAATGGGGACCCGATCAATAAGTGCAGTATACAGCATGAATAATAGGGAATTGTTACATGGCGAAAGATAATTATATATATCGCGTATTTCCCCTCAGGACCACATGAAAACGTTTCATATTTATTTAGGTCCCTCGAGCCTCGACATGTGTGAGTACATTATGTTAAATTGAATTTTTGCAATGTAATCTTCCATCTATATTATTATGGTATAGTGCAATCTTTAAATGACGCAAGTAATTAATTGCATATGTCTATTAAGTAATCATATTTATATCCCTTTAGTTTTTTTAATAAACACTTTCAGGAATGTCAACTGAAAAATATGGTTCTTTGCGTTCAGTCCTTTGGATTTGGATACTTACTAAGGAACCATTCTCGTACATTCATTAAACGCGAGCAATACAACTTCCTACAAACTATTTATTTCATCGAAGTGTGACAGGTCATGTTATGCAGTCCAAAGGTGGAATAAACTTTTTACTATAAATTTGATAGGCGCATACGCATTTTATATCATATCCTGTATAAGGTAATAGTAAGATTCAATTACTTATATGATATCAAAAATTTTGTATCTTGAAATTGCCTATTGAGAGAACTTGTTGCAATGAATTTGAAACGCAATATCTAAATTGCACATTGCACTTGCGCTTGTCTCTCCGATGGCTTCCAGAAGTTAGGTGGAGCAGGGGGAAGAGGCAACCACTTGCACAACAGCTTGATTAGAGATATGGCAGCGCCGAATTTCGACTATCAGAAAAATTGTTGTACTTGGAGAGAGATAGAAATCCAGGTTGACATCGAATTTCTGTTTGTCCAAAAGTATGGCCAAGAGATTACATTTGTTACATTTATCGAATCTCTATAATGAAGTATTGATGTATCTGAAAGCAAGTAAGTTAAGGCGGGGGCGGATTCTCAGCGTAATTCTGGTAGGGGCGGGGGCGTGGGGAATATTATTTTTTTCAGAAGTCCTGTAGGGCACAGCATTTCATAGGCCCCAGTTGTGTCACGTCGGCATCATGCCCTGGTGGTAAGGGGGCCAAGACCCTTGGACAACCCACCCGAATTTTAGAGTAAAATTTAACCATATAATTAGCCCTGCTCTCCAGGGCCTGTATATGGAATTTCCATTGGGGGTGCACAAGCACCTAAAGCTAATAGAAAGAAGATTTAAAGCTCGCTAGAACAGGCCCATCTAAGCTGGTTCCCAAGGAATAAACGTGGGGCGGAGGGTCAACCCCCCCCCAGCTTCCCCACTTTGAAGGTCCTTATTGCTTGTCTATACTGAAGCTAATAAGCATAATGATAGGATAAAAGTCTAATTATTAATTAAGTTAATTACAACATCAGAGATGAATATACTCCAAAAGGTACCTATTTTAAAGTGAGGGGGGGAGGGCGGAGGGGCCGTTGCACCCCGACGGCGGTATGATGAGTCCCCATTCCCTCTAAATTCGACAGGTGTTATGCGTGCAACTACCCAATTGACAAATAACTGAAAACATTATGTTTTGTGATCATACTACATCTATCTAAAGTATCGATATATTTCTTTAGACAGAAAAGTGTACATGTACAAGAAAATCATGTGAAAATGGTCAAAAATAAATTGTAATAACTATCGAATATGCCAGTTTGTTTTGTCATTCTGCTTCGCAACTCGGGAATAAGACTAAACAGTATATATTCAGCCTCAGAAGACACAATTGGCAATATCTATTTTTTTTCTAATTATGCACTAGTCGAAAAAAATTACTCTCGATTAGTAATCAGATTAAATGCTTATCGCGTGATATTGATGCGAACTTAACTGTCATTGTTAAAATAATATAAATTGTTTTAATTTTCCTAAGAAGTTCATTCTTGGTCGGTATCCATTGGAATAGGTAGAAATTGGGAGTGCCTCATCAGCATAAACCTTTGGTGAACACAGACTCTCGATGAGTTCGATACAGACAGCTCACATCTCCTTAGCTTCCGCCTTGGTTCCGAAGAGTTCAAGCCATGATTCGTCCTGATGAAAGCACTTCAGTAGGAGAGATGAAGTGATTTATGATACACACCACTGATGATTCCCTCCTTGAGAATGAACAGGATGATCGATTAACAAAGAGTTTGAAACACAGTAAGTTCAACATATATTAAGTAAATCCATGTTCAAGTTAGATGCAACGGGCTTACTCTTTTATTTTAGTAACTGTGTTATTATCCTACGAATGCAAATATCCTCCATTCCAAAAATAAAAAAACAAGATCGATTTTTGCGACTAAATAATCCGACCTCGAGGCCATTCCCTTCGATTGTTTTTTTCAAAGTCCCCCTCGGACTAGAGATAGGGGTGTTATACGTTATATGTCTACGGGCTAGGAGATCTGCCGAGCATAGGTTGTCGTCGGGTTGTTCATACTTATTCGCCTCAAAGCTTGCTTAAAGACGGAGACTTGATCAGCTCAGCATGCCAACAATATTTCTGTAGACAAGTCAGTGACAAACCTGACTCACAGTTGTTTTGTTTTGTCGAGGATCCAAATATAGAGGGTACCGGCTCACAATATGAAGAAACTTTAGTTTCTAATACTTATGTATTGTGTAATTAGACATAACGTCTGCCATGTTTGCTTTTATGTTTATGGTTTACAGACTACCACCGTAATAGAAGAATCAATTAGTTTAGAACTTGAACAGTGAACTGACATGTATTATCAATCAAAATAAAACCTGTTATCAATTTCACTTTCATTACACCTTCACCAGCCTGTCCTCATTAGATATCGACACAAACTTTTGCCTCGCATTACCACTCCTCATGCCTTTATGTTCTTTCCAGATTCCAGGATAGCACATCTATATGAGTTGGATGTCCAATAACTGTGCAGAAGTGAAGCAAGTAATCTACGTCATCATGCTGCGCAGGAAAGAAAAAGACTGATGATTGTGGCCCTGGTGACTTTGGCTGCAATCCAGTTTATACCGGATATCCCTTTCCTAACTTGGACACAGTAAAGACAACACATTCTCTGTAAACAATATAGAAGTTGCAGGTCGATTTTTTTTTTAATTCAGTCCGAGGGTACTTGTATTTAGAGAAACTTGAAATATTAACTTCCATATATCTTGAAGTTGATAAGTAGAATGCACATGAAGTTTATAGAAATTGTTATTGCATATGATTAAACTCGAGAACTGTAGCCATTAACCCCATCCATAAATGTAGATTGTTGGGGGAATACCTCTGATGAGAGCTCTCAGAATGGAGCATCTTGTACAAACGAATAAGTCCAAGGGCCTGAAACCTTTTTCCCAACTAAGTTAGGAATTATAAATGGTATGGTGTTTATAAGACTACTCCCCATCAGTAACACCAACAGTGTAAAAAAAGTCTGAAATAGGTGGTAAGTTACTGTTTTATTTAAGTACATTTTGCAACATACACGGTATTAAATCATCAATACAACTTAATTCAAATTTACCTATATTCACTGCAGTTAATCCAGCTACTGTAATCAAATAATAATATGCAACTGTTTACTGTTAGCTATATTAAATTTACCATTTTGGTGTGCTCCTCCTTTTTGCCAGTTTTCTTGCACTTTCGTTGATCGTTTCATAACATAAGATTAATTTTTGATTTAATTTTGTTTACGATTAGATCATAAGAGAAAACTTTGTTAATCTAAAATATTCCGCATGTTACAATCGTTTCGAGCTTAAACTGCCATTATAACATAGAACGATAACTTTCGGAATAGCAGTCTCGTATTCTTCTCGGGCTCTCTCGTTAATAATAGACCGGCTGTAAATAAAGGTATGAATTTCGATCTTATATTCTTGTTCACATTTCACATAATAGTCTATACATGTAAGTCATTTTTATAAATAATGCAATAAGTAGTTTTCTTCTGATCATATTTTCTCAAAATGGATTTCAAAATATGACCAAGCAAATTCTGCACACTTTTATTTGCGTAGATCAATTTCAAGGCGCTGACCGCCGGCGCCACTTTTAACTGAACAGTAAACATAGACGGGGTCACATGACCCGTCTAATGAAATAATTGTTCTGTCGAGTTCTACTAGTAGCTCGATGGGTCGAGTGAATTCGCGTGCACACATAATAAGCAAAGCATGATTAACTGAGAGCGACGTCAGCACACTAAGTCTATGGCGATAGAGCCACACGCAACTATCAAGGCGTCTGTCAAGCAGAATTGTGACAGCAATCATTGCAGCACATACATCGACGTCAGGAACAAAGTACGAGCATCCATCGGATGATACACAAAACAAAAACTTCATGACAGTGAGCATCACTACTGAAGAGGGTGGACTGTATGCTAATCAACACAGAGAATTGTTTAAAATATCAAGCAAGAGAAGAGACAACGAGAGAGCGAGTATATATATTAATTAGCGAGCGATGCTGTATTACCGATAGATTGTAGAGTAATTTAAATTTAAAAATACTTATCCTTTACCAATTGAACTGAATTGTTACTGTTTTCTTACTTGCTTCGAGTAACTAAAATAAGAAATTAAGTGTTTTATTCGTTGAATTTCTTGTTTCTCAAGGACAATCACATAAAGAATTTTCGATTTTAATGGATGTCACCTCGCCTTTATCATTATGACTCTCTGCAAATGAAATCTTTCACTTCGTATTTGAAATGTTTAGTTTCTGGAAAGCAATCGGCGCGTCTCACAACGCATTTAGCGAGAAAGTGGGCCTCCTTTTGAGGATCCGGTAGAGACCCTGTGGTCACATTCTGCCGAGAATAGACATCTGCGCGAACTAAATCGCAGTCTACCGAAACGGGATTTTTCAATAACTAAGGGGTTCATTTTGCAAGAGTACAACAAGGCTGGAGACTAAACTAATCTGGGAAAGTTATATATTAGAATCACTTCACAACGGAGCCAGATGATTCAATCACTGATAAGAGACTGTTATTATTATTCCAAGGTTTTGGAAGAGAAAGGAATGTATATTACAGTAATATACTAATCATATTGGTAAGAAACTTATTTAATTTACATATCCAATCATAATCTTCGATTTCTATTGCATTCTAATTAAGTGAAATAAAAATATTGAGATGTTT
>CAJDSM010033001.1:0-12014 GCA_903981925.1 Ostrea lurida
GCTCAGGTGAGCTAAAAACTTGCAACTTTAGAATACGCAAGCCAGTCATCAGCTTAAGACCTTAAAAATCGTACCATTACACACACATACACCACTAAAAGGGCCACGGCGCTATCTGTTGTTTCATGTCGACTCAACCCGCGTCTTTATCAAGAGACAAATTACATATATAAATAAACACTGCATTAAGTTTTTGGGATATCGTTCACAAAAGTTTTAATTTACATCCTAAATGAATGCAAATTTCAAAATTTGATACAAAATTTGAATAATTTACACACCATAAAACTCTGAGAGAATTAATGTTTGTCTGCTTACAGTGCATCAAAATAGAAAATCTAACGTAATATCATCATCATTAGTAGCTAATTTATACATATTAATATTGTTTTATAAATATTGAAGACTTAGTATGTTATTCGTTTTGGTATTTAAATTATTCTACATTAAATAGATCCAAAAATATACATACCTTCACAAGTTCCTATAAAAGAAAAAAAGTAATACTTAACAAATAACAAGAGGCCCAAGGGCCACATCGCCTCACCTGAGCACAAGCTTGCTTCAACTAAGAAGAGCAGTAGTTTGGGATTTTAGAATGACCACTGTGGGACTAAATCTAACCATGCGGGTGAGGCATTATCTGAACAACTTAAATCTACTTCCATACAGGAAGCTTTCAGGTAAAACATCCACTCTTTGTCAATGAAAAAAGATTTTTTAAAAGAATTTCTCTAATATATCATGCATGTAAAATTTATGATCCCCTATTGGGGCCCCATAGTACCCCCGGGGGTTCTGATTTGAACAAACTTGAATCTCCTCTAATATCAGGAAGCATTCATATAAATTTCAGCTTTCCTGGCCAGTGGTTCTTTGAGAAGAAGATTTTAAAGATTTTTCCCTATATAATCATATGTAAACTTTTGATCCCCTATTGGGGCCCCATAGTACCCCCGGGGTCAGGATTGAACAAAACTTGAATCTCCTCTATTCAGAAGCTCCATATAAATTTCAGCTTTTCCTGGCCCAG
Source organism: Ostrea lurida (assembly GCA_903981925.1). NCBI lineage: Eukaryota > Metazoa > Mollusca > Bivalvia > Ostreida > Ostreidae > Ostrea > Ostrea lurida. Next base: position 1,034 of record CAJDSM010033001.1, read on the forward strand.
TGCGTTCTTTTAGAAGAAGATTTTAAAAGTTTTTCCTATATAAATCATATGTTAAAAAGTTTGATCCCCTACTGTTGGTCCCATCGTACCCCGAGGGTCATGATTTGAAATAAACTTGAATCTTTCTCTTATATCAGGAAGCTTCCATGATAGAATTCAGCTTTTTTCCTGGCCAGTGGTTCTTTAAGAAGAGATTTTAAAGATTTTTCCTCTATAATCATTATGTCAAACTTTGATCCCCTATTGGAGCCCATCGTACCCCCGGGTCATGATTTGAACCAAATCTTGAATCTCCACTATATCAGGACAGTTTCCATATCTGGCCCACTGGTTCTTGAGAAGAAGATTTTTTTAAGATGACATCACCCTATTTTTGCATTTCTTTGATTATCTCCCCTTTGATGAGGGCCTGGTCCTTCATTTTAAACAAAAATGGAAGCCCCTACACCAAAGGATGATGTGTACCAAGTTTGGTTGAATTTGGCCGCGGTTCTTGCAGAAGAAGTTGAAAAATGTGAAAAGTTTACGACGACGACGGACGAACAGACAACGACAAAATTTTGATCACGAAAAGCTCACTTTGAGCCTTCGGCCTCAGGTGAGCTTAATAAGAGACTGCATTTCTAAATGTCTGCTGTAGGAAAACAAGAATGATAGCATTTCTGTCCCGGGTATTTTAAGATCCGACCGGAACTTCACTATAAAACACCGGGTGTGTAATTTAGGTTCAAATCATGGCTTTAATCTGTGAATGGCAAATCTCAGAGAGGAGTTTAAAGACTGGTCATCAAAATGTTATTTATATAAAGTATTTCAGGAAAGATTGGGTAACCAATGTTCTCTAAGGTTAGATGCCGACGCGGCCTATTGGCAGATTAAGGTTCCACCCCGATGACAGTAAGAAAACCGGCTTTCATAACAAAATATGGCCTTTTCGAGTTCACGCGCATGGGGTTTGGTTATGCAACGCCCCTGCGACTTTTGCGCGAGCCATCAATTTGGTCCTTAACCGCCTAAACTGGAAGAATCGCCTTGGCCTTCTTTAGATGAACTGCTCATCCTAGGGTCTCGGCCGAAAAGCACTCGACAACCTGCGCCAGGTGTTTTGGAACGATTCCGCCAGTAGGGTTGAAGTTCAAGCCCAAGAAATTGTGAATTTTCGGCAAAGGGTGAGTTCCTTGGTCGCTCTGTTAGCTCAACGGGCGTGAGATGGGTGATCAATATAATAGACACTGGGAGGGACTGGCCGATTCCGCAGAATGCCAAGGCTGTCGAAAGATTCTTGGGTTTTGCAAATTATCACAGGAAATTTCGTAGCTCGTTTCTCTGAGATCGCACGGCACCTCATGTACGCCCGTGACTGGCAAAAAAGCACCCTTCCAGCTGTTCTTAGAAGGAAGAACAAGCAACAGTCTTTCGATGCTCTAGTTGAACGACTATACCAGTCCGCCTGTGCGCTAGCAATTCCGTCGACCGATGGTTAATTTATCCTCGACACGGCACGCGTCGGACTTCGCCATATGCGGGAGCTGAGCCAAATCCAGAAACGGCCAGAGAGGACAAATCGCGTTACGCCCAGCGCTGTGCTCTCTGCCGGGAACAACGCCCGTTAATTGCACAACCTTGCAAGAACTACTTTTCCGTGTAAAGTTCACTCGTCAGTTTCCGTCACTATTTATTAGGGCGTAAGTTTTAACTGTACGAACAGACCAACCATAGTTTGGACCTGGCTGGTAAATTATTCGTCACCCGGAGGTCAGATCGCACGTTTGGCTCGAGGAACTTGAGTCAATATGACATGACTAATCGTGCATCGCCCTGGTAAAAAACATGTCTTCATGCAGACGCCCTTGTCAAGGGATGTGGTTCAGCCCTGCAAGCCAACTCGGTAAGTCGTTCCCGCATAGAGGATTTGCCCTGCGAGGCTGTGCTATTGTCGTCGGGCAACACCGAGCGATGGGCAGGATTTTAATAGGAGGTGACATGTAATACCTTTGAACCTCATTGTTTGCCGAAAAGGGGGAACAACGGCTTGCCTTCTCGTGTCAGGGAAAGCGACGTTGAGCTAAATTCGGGGCGCTACGACAAGTTTTCTGGCCTCCGGGCCCTTTAGATGATGATGACCTAGATTACGGTCTCCAGGCCATCTGCCGAGGGTATTCCATGACTGTTATCAAGACGGGTCTGTAAAACCTTCGATGTAAGCGGATTCACTTACCGTGCGGTACAGTATCGGTGACAGCATAATCCCACAGGAGTCGGGATGTACCTGGGGTGGGCATATCGCTGTCCTCCATAGTGCAGAGGAGATAGCCAGAAGCAGGCGACGAGCCGACGTTTCGCAGTCTTTATAACATTACTTTAGAATCTGGAATATGCCCTCAGAAAGGTGACCTGATTTTGATGGGGCCCGAAGCAAAATGTTCTTTCCTGGGAAAGGGGTCAATTCAAGGTTGATAGTAATGGAGTAAACATGGAGGATGATTCCTCAGGGTCTTGATAGGCTCCTGTCCCAGGGGGACTTGCGATGAAAGGGTGTTAGCTTTATGCACGACTATCCTAGTCAGGGCATCAAGGGGTGCGAAAAACTTAAATTAAGGCTAGGGGAGGAATTTCTAATGGTGGAGGATGGGGATGTGTTAGGAGTTATGTCCTTACCTGTGACACCTTTTGGTCGAAATAAACGCGGACACCCTACCCCCTAAAGCATGGGGGACTTAAGAGCTACCAAGCTGGTAGTTCCCCATGGGAGAAAGTCCATATTTAGACTTCTTGGGCCCTCTCCTCGCACTGAAGCAGGAAATGAGTATATACTCATGATGGTGTAGATAGTTTCAACAAGTGGGTTGAGTTGTTGCCCTCCCATCCCAGACCCCAGAACAAACCGCGCGTGCTTGCTATCAACGAATTTTCGTACGGTTCCGGATACCCGTTTGAAGTATTACTGACCAAGGTCGAACTTTGAGAAGCGAACTGTTCCGAAAAGTTTGCGATTTCACTGCAGGATCACAAGTCGCGTACCACCCCGTATAGGCCTTTCAGGAAAATGTGTCCAGGTGGAGCGGGTATAACCGCACTTTTGATGGATGCGGGTGCGTTGTTTTCGTGACAACCAAGTAAAAACGTGGGAGAAGCACCTGGGCCTCCTGACGGGTGGCAATGCGCTTCAGCTGTCAATAGACAGACAGGTACACCCCTAATAAATGAGCTGGGCCGTGAGGTAAATAACCCTGCGACCTCTAAGGTTTTAAACCTCCCCAGGGGAAGGTTTACGAAGTGATGGTGATAGCGATGCATACGTAGGTGGGCCTTTGAAGACGCTCAGTGTGGCCGCACGAGGTTAGCAAAGAGAAAAAATTGCGTTGCTGCCTCAAAAAGTCGATGAAAAGGGACTATTGACCTTCACATGCGAGGCTTAGGGGAGTATAAGGTTGGCGATTTTGGTCTATTGGCGCGCGCAATGCGTAAAAAGGTGCAATCAGTTTGTTTAGGCTCCGGGGAATAGTCTATCAAGTCAGTCAGACACTGTGTATGCTATCCCACCGCCGAGACATTAAATCAATGCATCACGACAAACTGAGGCCTGTATCGTCAGGGAAGCTTCCTTAGTGGATTCGAGACAACCAAACGCATTCTTGACCGCTGCGGTGCATGATAACGACTCCGCAACACTACCGCCCGCTAGGCTGGCAGATAACTCGCAGAACAGTCAGGAGATAGCAATCCCGTATCTCGGGCACGCGCCGTACTGGGGGCACAAATCTGGACAAAACGCGGGTCTGGATCAGAGGCTGTCCAGGGCGGAAAACGATTCTGCCAAGCGGTCGAAGTACAGGTATTGCCCTGTGCAAGTCGACAGGCCAGTTGTACTCATGTTACAGTGCGATACCTGCAAGGATGGTTTCACCCAAAATGTGTGGGTGAAGACCGAGAGAACATGTCAAAACATCCCCACTTACAACTGTCCCGACTGCACTCTGGTAGTTGCGTAGGGTGGGGACGATGTTGACAATTGGTGTTTGGATCCATCCAAGTGTCGCGTAGGCGAGTCTGGGTGCAGGTGGAGATTTGCTGCAGGTACCCCAGATTTCGAATGACGAACTAGGACGAACACTGTCGGGCATTGCAGGGGGAAAATTTGATGAGTTGTGTGAGGGGTGTGGACTCCTGCATTACTCATGAGGCCCCTGGTGCGGAAGTCGGGTTGACACTGCGTCCGCACTTGACAGCTGTTTGGTGGGCGGGTTCGTCGGCGATGGAACCCGTGGTATCCAATGTCCTTAGGCGATTCCTGTCCTGATGACCTGGATAGTCGCGACTGTGATTTGTTTTTGCGTCGAAGTTCCCATTCATGAATAATTGTATATGATGGAAGTAATTTTGATTTTTTGTAGTTGTTTTGACACTGGTAGACGGTTTGGGGGTCAAATGATAAAGCTAGATGTTAGAAAGGGTTTTACGGAATTGGGACATTCCTCCTCAAAATGGGGGGAATGTAGTGAACTTGGTCCTGTTAAAATTGGTCTGGGGCGGATTGGTCCGAGGGGTAACCCGCCCTTTTACCGGAAGTAGGAAACCCCACAAAATCTGTCTTATACCTCGTGTTCTGTGTAGAGAACGGACGTGTTTCTGTCTCTGGGGATATAATATAATTTTGGGTGCATGTTTTCTAAATATACTTGTATTCGTGACAAGAAAGGACTTTGTCACGATATAGTTTCCTAGTGTTTATTTGGGGGGATAATCGCTTCAATAGCTTGAACTCTTCCAAGAGTAGATAGCAGAGAACTTGTCACACGAAAGAGGCACATGTAATATGGCAAAAAAAGTCGCGTTTATCTTAGTTTATTTTTAATATAGAGAATACACTGAGATATAATAATGCTGTTTTTTATTGAAACTTTAGTTTATTTCGTGTCCGAATAAACAAGTACCATTTACATGTACTACCTACAGTGTAACACTTGGTAGCATGCCACTTACACTCAATACATGTACGAAATGTTTTAGAAATTCATATTGTAGATAATACATGTTAAAACTGTCAAAGGAATACAATTTTTTTTTGTTTTAATGTTTTCTATCAGAAAACTGTTATTAATGAAGACAGGAAAGACAAAGTAACTGTTATATTTTCCAACTGACGACAATGTATAATTTGTTTTGTCTCTTTTCAATACAAAATACGGCATGCTTTATTGTAAGTTATTTAGAAAAGTTTACAATTGTGAAAGATAATGATAACAATGAAGTGGTTAACATTTTAGGTGTACTACAAATTTCATCGTGATCAAGCCGCAAATGCTATGTTTTATATTTGATTCATCGAATTATAGACAGTTTATTACATGTAATATTACATGTTTTGAAACCGCCCCTAAAATATTATGCAATGATCTCAATGCTTGTACATATGAAAAATGACATTCTCTCAAAATTCTATATAGTTATTAAAATGGAAAAATATGACGCTAAAAGTAAAGAAATATTATTTCATTCTCTCGTTGGCAACAATATATTTAGTGTGAAAATTGTCAAAATCACCCCTGAAAGATTTTGGCCGATGACCTAACACTTTTTTCTTATAATTTTTAAGCGTATTGTGTCCTTACATATTATTTCTTCGTTTTGGATTAAAACTTCTATTTATAGAATTTTTTTAATATCAACTTTTATATCGCACAATGGAGATTTCCTATTATTTTCTTGCAATTACCGCATTTTTCCTGCCTACTTTTGAAACGTCCCCACAGAAAATAGATGAAACGATGACTTATGGTTTTTTCCGTTGATTTTACCTAATTAATACATAATTTAATTGATCATCCACCAAAATTTGAATAAAATCTCTATTTTTAGATAACGAATTACATCCGTCGTCGTTAAGAGGGGCCGTAAAAACAACATATAATCAAATCAATCAATCCCTCAGTCTGTTGGAATTCCCATGGGCATGAATTGTGGCTCCTTTGTTAGATGACCTGTTTTTATATTCTTATAAGGCAAATTCATTCAATAGCTTCTACATAAAAAAGAAAAGCTCTAGCGGTGGCATTTTAATTCGACATTCATATATTGAACGAACGCTTTATTTAACAATTATAATGATTTTTTCATCATTTGTCGATTCGACTATAAGCAAAGCGAACTAGAAATAAAGAACACCAAACAGAGTTGTCCATGTCCCTGATTCGTAACTTTGATATTTTATTTGAACATAGGATCCATTAACGGCAAACTAACAACTCAAACTTTTTATGACAAACGGAACGATTTCAGGCTTCTGCCATCGTCAACTTCTATTTATTTATGTAGCAATATCACCTCCATTGACGATGTGTATGTCTCTCAACTCATTCGATACGCAAGAGGATGTTCAGCGTAATGATCAGTTTTTTGTATCGAGGCAGGCTAACAAGTTGTTGCAGGGGTTCACATCACGTGTTAAGGCAGCAATTTCGCAAATTCTATGGTCTTATAAAACGATTTAGTTCGCCAGTAATGGCTTGCATTGGTCAAATGTTGTTTGATGTGTTTTCATAGCAATTGTTATGCCGTTTTTCATACACGATTTGATTACAAAATTACTCGTTACGCCGATCAAGACAATGCGCTCACTGCCGTGTGACCGGTCGGGACCAAATGGATGCCTTATCCTCCTAAGCACCTGATCCACTTCTGGTGTGTCAGAGGTCTGTGTTTTGCCCCTACTTCGTGTTTTTGTATTCTAATTTGGGGACTTTACGAGATTGATCACTGTTTGTTTTTTGCTTTACATTTGTGCCGTTTTTGCTAGTTACTCAGTACGACGTCGAGTACATGTATATAATAGCATTCATTCTTTTGAGCTTGGGAATTGGTGGCAACAAGTGAGTAATGCACAAGTGAGTAACAATAGTTATAATAATATAGATCGTGAATGCTAGTATTTCTATTTGTCAAAGAGCATAATTGACAAAGGGGTTGGTCAATGATAGACTATAATTTTTTTATATTCCATCTATATTTCAATTATAGATGTAGCTGTTTTTGATATCTCATTCCAATTCAATCATCTATTATTTTTTGTAACTTTTTTCTATGCTAGAGCCCAATCACAAAAGGAAATCTCACTGGGTACAAGTTGGACTTCCCCACTTATTACCATTATTAGTTAACTTTCTATCCCTGAGATCCATTAAGTTTATAAACCGTGGACAGTCAACGTTTGGACAAATAAGGCGCGTCCTAATTGTTCCCGTTAATAAGGATTGAATAGTATGCCAAAACCATGGCAACATGTGACTTTACAATGTATATACATTGTATACGTTTGTAGAATTTAGTTTGAAGTTGTAAGTAAATAGTTTTATTTATTCCATATTTATTCTTCATCTGTCTTATGTAGACTTTTCCCTTTGTTCTGAAGAAGGGACAGATCGTCTCAAAAAATTTGACAACCAATTGTCCGTAATCATGTGTTAGGAGGATTATATTATGTTTCACAGTCGCCAAAAGTATGGCATATCAGTGACTGTTACGCTTTTTCCTGACATCATGACAACTTGTGTAATAATTTGAGACAATATTTACCTCAAAAGTTTTATTCACAGGAAATGTAAAAAATAACAGCAGTCGAGAACTCTGCCAGAAGCTTAACTGTGGTGGGATAGTTGCTTTCAGCCCTCTGGTAAATCTACGTAAAGAAACATCAAAATTTTAAAAGCTGATGAAAAACGTCATCAAAAGAGTACGTTTGAAAGAAAACATCAATACAATTATTTATTACAGAAAGTTTAAGGATTCTATTGCTGAATACACTGTAAAATTTTTGGAAGAAAAATTACAAAATAAAAAACAAAAGGCCCATGGGCCACACTGCGCTTCACCTGAGGCACTGCTTCACTAAGAAGAGCACTAATGTGCCATTGTGCGACTAAATTAACCTTTGTCATCTTTTCATACCAAAAATGTTGATTTACGTGTCAATGAACTTGGCTAACACAGGCTTAAAGAAACATATAGTATTGAAGGTGGAGGATCTCAAATAGTTTGCAAGATATCAAACCATTTTTAAAATGGGGGCATCAGTCATGACCCCAAGGCCCTCCACATATGTGTCAATGACGAACTTGTCTAAAATTTAACACAAAGATAAGAATATATAAGTTTATAAAAAAAGTTTCCCTACTTATACGTAATGTAAAACTCTTAATCCCCTAATTGTGGCCCCTTCCGATCCCGAAAGTGGGGGGGGGGGGCATTATGTTAACGTTAAATCGACTCCAATATGAGGAAGCTTTCATGTAAATATCCACTCTTCGGGTTAATGAAGATTTTTAAAAATATTTTCCCTATATAATCATTATGTAAAAACTTTGATCCCTATTGGGCCCCATTTGTACCCCTGAGGGTCATGGTTTGAACAAACTTGAATCTCCACGTATATCAGGAAGCTCATATAATTTCAGCTTTTTCTGGCCCAGTGGTTTCTTTAGAAGAAGATTTTAAAAATTTTCCTTATATTCACCTGTAAAATTTTGATCCCTATTGTGGCCCATCATACCCCCGGAGGTCAATGATTTGAACAAAACTTAAATCTCTATTGTTAAGGATTATTTCAGCTTTCTGGACCAAGTGGTTCTTGAGAAGAATATTTTTTAAATGACCACACCCTATTTTTGTATTTTCGTAATTATCTCCCCTTTTAAGGGGGTCCGTCCTTCATTTGAACAAACTTGAATCCCCTTCGCCCAAGATGATTTGTACAAGTTGGTTGAATTTTGGCTCAGTGGTTCTTGAGAAGAAGTCGAAAATGTGAAAATTTAACAGACAGGCAGGACAACGGACGGGACAGACAGACGAAGGACAAAAGGCGACAGAAGCAGCTCACTATAGCCTTTCAGCTCAGGTGAGCTAAAAACTTGCAAACTTTAGGAAACGGCAAGCCAGTCAATCAGCTTAAGACCTTAAAAATCGTACCATTACACCACACATTACACCACTAAAAGGGCCACGCGCTATCTGTTGTTTCAATGTCGATGCAACCGCGGTCTTTATCAAAGAGACAAATTACATCTACATAAACACTGCATTAAGTTTAAGTTTTAATTTACATCCTAAATGAACGCAAATTTCAAAAATTTTATACAAAATTAGAAAAAATATAACCGAAGAAGAATATTTACACACCATAAAAACCTGAGAAGAATTAATGCTTGTCCTGCTTACAGTGCATCAAAAAAAATATATCATCATCATTAGTAGCTAATTTATACATAATTAATATTGTTTTTTATAAATATTGAAGACTTAGGTATGTTATCTTTGGTATTTAAATTATTCTACTTAAATAGATCCAAAAATATACATACCTTCACAAGTTCCTATAAAAGAAAAAAAGTAATACTTAACAAAATAACAAGAGGCCCAAGGGCCACATCGCTCACCTGAGCACAAGCTGGCTTCAACTAAAGAAGAGCAGTAGTTGGGATTTAGAATGACCACTGTGGACTAAATCTAACCTATGCGGGTGAGGCATTATCTGAACAAACTTAAATCTACTCCATATCCAGGAAGCTTTCAGGTAAAACATCCACTCTTCTGTCAACTGAAAAAGATTTTTTAAAAGAATTTCTCTATATATCTGCATGTAAAATTTTGATCCCCTATTGGGGCCCCATAGTACGCGCCCCGGGGGTCTGATTTGAACAAACTTGAATCTCCTCTAATATCAGGAAGCATTCATATATAATTTCAGCTTTCCTGGCCAGTGGTTTTTTTGAGAAGAAGATTTTAAAGATTTTTTCCCTATATATCATATGTACTTTTGATCCCCTATTGGGGCCCCATAGTACCCCGGGGTCAGGATTGAACAAAACTTGAATCTCCTCTATATCAGGAAGCTTCCATATAAATTTCCAGCTTTTCCTGGCCCAGTGGTTCTTTTGAGAAGAAGTTTTAAAAGGATTTTTCCTATATAATCATATGTTAAAAGTTTGATCCCCTACTGTTGGTCCCATCGTACCCCGAGGGTCATGATTTTGAATAAACTTGAATCTTCTCTATATCAGGAAGCTTCCATGATAAATTCAGCTTTTTCCTGGCCCAGTGGTTCTTAAGAGAGAGATTTATTAAAGATTTTTCCCTCTATAATCATATGTCAAACTTTGATCCCCTATTGGAGCCCCAATCGGTACCCCCGGGTCATGAAATTTTGAACCAAAACTTGAATCTCCACTATATCAGGACAGTTTCCATATCTGGCCCACTGGTTCTTGAGAAGAGATTTTTTTAAATGACATCAACCCTATTTTTGCATTTTCTTGATTATCTCCCTTTGATGAGGGCCTGGTCTTCATTTTAACAAAAATGGAAGCCCCTACACCAAGGATGTGTGTCCAAGTTTGGTTGAATTTGGCCAGCGGTTCTTGCAGAAGAAGTTGAAAAATGTGAAAAGTTACGACGAGACGGACGAACACAGACAACGGACCAATTTTGATCACGAAAAGCTCACTTGAGCCTTCGGCCTCAGGTGAGCTTAATAAGAGACTGCATTCTAAATGCTGCTGTAGGAAAACAAGAATGATAGCATTCTGTCCCGGGTATTTTAAGATCCGACGGAACTTCACTATAAAACACCGGGTGTGAATTTAGGTCAAGTCATGGCTTTAATCTGTGAATTGGCAAAATTCAGAGAGGAGTTTAAAGACTGGTCATCAAAACATGTTATTTATTATAAAGTATTTCAGGGAAAGATTTAAAGATTCTTTCTAGAGAGACAAAGTTTGAATTTCTCTAAGGTCTCTGACCACAGCAAGGTGATTAGCACTTTTTTGACGGTAATAACTGAATGCCTAACAGTTTCATTAACATTTCATGAACATCACTGCAGTGTATCAAAGTAAACTACAGATCATGACTATAACTTGGTGTCGATGTGTTCAAATTTCTGTTTGTTGTAGGCAATTCTTAGCAAAGCTTGGGTTCTTTACAAATTTAT
>CAJDSM010033002.1:9626-23725 GCA_903981925.1 Ostrea lurida
GACTGAGGGATCCCTGGGGACTGTGTATAGACACAAACGATGATCTGTTTGTTGCTCAATTTTAATCACTGCTGTATTTGATTTCTTCACTTTTCTTTACTTATTGAGAACAACACAGATCATCGTTTGTGTCTATACACAGTCCCCAGGGATCCCTCAGCCACAGTCTATGTAACGGAGGAAACTTTTCCGTCCTGATCTATGATGTGGACACAGTCATTGTTATCATCAGCTGTAAGGATATGACTCTGACTGTCTGTTGGTGATTCCTCGTGACTGAATGGTTTGTACTTTGAAGTAGGAGTATAATCCATGTACCTGAATCTCCATTTCCCGGCCTGATTGACCACCACTACTGAGTTAATAATTCCATTGTCAGCCACACAGATATCCAGGTTCCTGTTCTCACTGTTATTGTAATGAAAACCAGATGAATAGAGAGGTTGGCCCTGATCATCAAACTGAATAGTTGTTGTCGCTGTGGACCAGAGAAACGGAACTTTGGATTGTCTGTATTCAGCACTCTCCATGGTAATCAGGAGATCTCCAGAGGAGGTAGTGCAGAGGCCATTAGGTCTCCATTTCTGTAGTGTGATCATGGTCTGGTCTCTTCATTCTTTCACAATGTTCACAGTCTATCTCCGTAATCAGTTAAACCAGATCCCCACTGTTTGTCACTGCTATGTCTGATGGATTGTACCCAAACTTGGTTGTGATTGACTTGAGTAGTGATCCCTGATTGATGCTGTAGAGTTTCATGGAGCTGCCATATCCACATGTCCAGATTTCTTCATCACTCAGACAGGCCACACTGTAAAGGTATTTTACCCTGTTGTGTGGAGGTGACAGTCTGTGGTTTATCAAGCAGCTGTTTGATGACAGGAGAGGATGCAGCTTTGGGGATTTCTGTGTTGTCTTTATTCTGTAACCATGTTCTTCTAATCGGACAGAAATTGATGCTAAGAATCCAAACAGTTTACATAGTCTTCTCTTTCAATTCTTCCTGGGGTAAGTCAGGTAAAGATGGCAGAATTTCTGTGGAAGCTTTTTGTATTGATCTACTTAGGCATAACACTGAATACTTTTTGACATGTCATTAAGTCCAAAGCAACATCCATTGAATGATTTCATCGCTGATATCGGAGATTTTCTGTTTCACTTCATCCAGATGTTTCTGTAGAGTGTTTAACTGCGTGGTTTTCATCTCCTCCACTTCAGCTTTCAGTTTCTGGACGAGTTTTGTCAATTTCTCTGTGCCAGTCCTCTCCCATGTTTTGTTATGACTGTTGAGAGATCTCCATATTTCTTTTCTAACTACTTATTCTGTTTGTACATCAGATGCAAGTCCTGGGAGGCTGGATAAATTGGTTCCTTTATCTCATTTTTCTCTTTGGCGATCTTCTTTCTTTTCCTCCAAGACTTGTATTATATTCAATATTTTATGACCTAAATGTTGATCTGAAGCAACACAAGGAACACAGGCCGGAATTAGGACACTATTACAGTACATTTCACAACGTTTTTTGTCATGAGAGGTACATTCAGGAAGAGGGGGGTGGATTTTCGAAACCTTAGAATTTCGTGTTTCTTGGATTCATCAGAAAACGTCGTGTTCCCCACACGAGGCCTACACAGTTTAACGAGGCACGTATCACAGTGCATCTGTACCACGGCGATCTTACACAGGTCACATCGCATCCAGTCCTGGGCACTGGTACGGGGGTCCATCGTCAGAATCAATGACTGAAGTACAGAAAAAAAATCAGCATTTTCACTTCTTTGAATACGATAAAAATCTATCAACATCCTCCAATAATCAAGATAAGTTCTAGCTGTGTCACTCAGATTCTTTCACTAATTGTAGATCATTTTTCTAATCGATACATCCATTATGCACATTCAAATTTAACATTTGATTCAAAGGAAAAGGGTCTATGGTACTGACCATTTCGAAATGGAATTAAAAATAGAACGCAACGTCTTGGTCTGCTTTATACTCGCGTGTTTTGGTGAAGTCTACTTCGTTCAAATTTGTCATCAAAATTGTTCTCTCAGTTGTCTCTGGACCATGTACACGTAATTTCTTTAGCAATCATCTTGATATTTTCATTGATCGTCATTTCTCTGTTGCCAAATTCTTTCCGCATTAAATTGGGTCACAATTAAATACAAAGTTGAAGTAGAGAGGGGGCGAGAAGGGAGGGAGTTTTTGAGGCGCTAGCCTTTTACGGATGCGCTGGGGGTCTAGACCGCGAAGTGCTGGGTATGTCGAGAGTTTGGGCTCTTGTTGTGATGGCGTACTGGAGCTTGTCTTATTGCGACGGACGGTTCGAATGCTGGTCTATTGTTCCGGCTAAACCCGCGGACTTTGCATTCACAAACTAAATGACATTTACAGCCTTAATGGATGGTGCCATACGTATATTGCTTGATTACAATTAATGAATTTTCCAACAGAGAATTCCAATATTGGATAAATTCAAATTTAGTTTTTTTTTCTGTTACCTTGTTAAGGTAATGTCGGAAAATTATTTTGGAACTGATATGTCTTGCCGTGTTAGTCATAAGTTAGCAATATGGGGCGCGAATTTATCACCTTTAATCATTACAAGAATACAAATCTCAGCCCCATCACCCCAATCTCATCCCTTAGCTCACCGGCAAAATATCTCACATCTTAATAAGCTAGCGCAAAATTTTGATTCACCACTCGCCTGCTATGACCTTAAAAAGTACAGAAGAATCCCCCGAACTTAAGAAAAACGCCCGCTTGCTGTGGAAAACAAAAAAATGAATTTAGCGGGTAGTAGCGAAAAATGTTTCCTTTGGAGAATTATTCATTAAAACCTGAACTTTGTCACTTATGTCAGACGCCATAGCTGCACAATGTTTTTTTAGTCTTTAACATGTCTGTCTATAATACAATCAGGAAATCTAATAACATGTGATTATTCACATGTAAATCGCGAACTAATGATACACACAGGCTAAGAGAAATAGTGCCCGAACAAACTTATATTAGTGGCCAACATCAGCCTTCGAGTTATACGGGCATTATACGCTCTTCATCAAAGACTAAGTTCCGCAATGCGGTGTCTAAATACTTGGCTTGTTTTATTAGGATTTACTCTCGAGAGATTGTCTCCATCGCCAATAGTATCATTACAAGGAGAAGTTCTATTATACGGCAGAAGTCTATTGTGTATAAGCTCCAGTCTTATAACGTGATTGTAGAGACAAAGTCTTGACACATAGATCCGATACCACACATGTGCTCTGTTTTTTAATTAAAGTTAGGTGGACTATATATAACAAAGATCACTGCAGTATATAGCTTGGCATAGTTGCTACTCATGACTCCTAATTCTTTAATATAAATATCTTTTATTAATCCCTATACATATAGCAAACGCTGATGCCATAGGAATTAGTGATTCAACAAAATGAAAGCCCTGCTTACCACGGTGTGGTTAAGGATTTCTTCAATATCCATACATTTTCTTGTTTTCTCTTATTACATGAATATTCTATCTAGTGTGTCATAATAAGTCTCTACCACGTCCTTCTAACGGTCACCTCTTCTTCTATTATGTCTCAAAAGAAAAGCACGCATCTGTGGTGTAATCGTAGTAATGTCAAAGAAGTTCCTAGACAAGAAGGCAGTCATGTATATGTAAAGCCTGTATTAGATTAATGATCCCAAAAAGATGTTCCATTCACTTTGAGTTGAGCACCCTTTTCGTAGTTCTTAGCAATCTGAAGGTATTTTCTCTGTGCTTAATATTCCATCTGCGTGTTGATCGGCATCTTTATTAGTTTAAAGAATGCGAACCGCAAGTGATGGTAGTTACAATCACTGAAGAAGACTTTCTCAAGGGAGACAAGGTGACAATATCCTCAAACAACCATCATCTTCTGGCAATTTGTGTTTTCCTCCCCTTTCCAAGGATATAAATGATGTTGCATTCAGGACAAATTAGTGGCTAATAATAACTTCTAGTGAAATAAATGCTCATAAGACACAAGGGTAGATACGGTTTCTCTATATTGTTTATGAATAAAAAAAGCATATCGTTTCCGTACCTAATGTATCTTCAAACGTATATTGAGCTCTTCATCATATAATATATTTCGATTTGTCATAATTTTATCTCGTGCATCTTATTCATATCTTCCTCTCCTTCTAACCCTCTCTACAGGCTCGGTTCGCCAGACCATCTCCCTCTCTCTGTCTTCTGTGAGTGATGCCCCAACAAGTAATAATACTGTATGATCGTGTTTGTACCGATTGCGGTTTGCGTCCCAGACCTTGAGGTAAGTTGGTGTGTGTTGCAATGCCGATCTGGTAGGTAGTCAGCGCAACGGGGTTTATTTCGACTTTAATAATAACATATAACAAGTTCTTGTGAACGTGGTAAATGTAGACATTAAGGTCGCTCAGCCGAAGATATTCGTTAACTTCAATATAGTACATTGTCTGTGTTATTGATTCAACCTTCCGTTGGCAAAAAGCTCCTCAAATATATGATCTGCAGATCGGACTGGATCCAATACTGAGAGATCTTGGACAATAGAATACTTATATTTGCACATAAATTCTATAAGAGCCCTATCTTTTCAAGAAAACAAATGATATTCTCTGAAAGCGCTCTTAATTTTCGCCGGTTGCTTTAATCGTGCAATAATACCTCTTTTCTGTGTAATGAGGCTAAAACCGTGAGAGCTGGCTAAGTTATGGATCACCGGCTCTTTTTACGATATATGTTTGATATTTAACACTTATTTATTAGTGACAGGGCCTTCACTGTTTGACTGGGATTGTGTGCTCCACCATTAGGTATACATAAGACCACAAGGAACATCCAACTTGCTTTATTTGAATAAGCACAACTTAACATATGCGTTTATATAGGCATAATAATACTTTTACAAAGTCTCTCTCTTCTTCTTTTAATTGGACGCTCCAATCGTATATCTTCAATGTTGAAATTTCCTATATACACGATAGGACTAAGAATTAAACATACGTCAACGCTTCCATTAGCTTCACAATGCCTACATCGAGAGGCGGAGGGCCCTCCACTGGGCAGGTGGATGCACTCATAAATGTCATTCGGTGTTCACGTTTTTTACCATACACATAACATACTGTTGTTAGTCGCTCGAGGGCTGAAGTGGGCGGCGCCGTATAAGGAGATAATAAGTCTCGCAATGTAAGGAGGAGATATCTGTATGGTGTTCTGTCCGTGTTACAATGCTGGGGAGTAAAGTGTGTTCCGCTGACAGATCATCACCGCCGTCCTTAATACGCCAAGATGAATATCCTGTTAAGACAATTATGTTTTTGAACCTCTCTACTTGACTCTCTCGATGTCTACTCAACACATAAATAGAACATAGAGAGTATTTTTTTTTATAGTACGATCTACTTACATTTATATGTGTGTCGGTAATATACTTTGGGTCTGAACATATGATCTATATTATTTAATCTCATTTGAGGATACAACTATTTACTCTTTCGGGTTTTTAAAACTAGAGTGCATTGATATTAAGACAGAGCAAAGTGTCAAAAAGGCATATGTTGTGATTTTTAGGAATTTAGCTTTTTTGAGCATAGGTATCCGCATAATTGTAAATTGCAAGTGAAATAAGAGTTGAGTTAAAAATCGATAACGTAGTAAGTTGCAAATTCAATTATGGCCTCTGAAAAATAATATATCCTATAGAAGGTATTTTTTCGAATTATACACATACTAAAAAGACACCGAACTATCTACAAAAGACAGTTTGCATGGGATGTTATTCATACAATCTTATTGCTTCATCAGAAAATTGGTGTTGGTTTTTCCTCGCAAAGAAAAGCACTCATGAGAACATGTCAATCCCTGCCGGGTACTCTTATATCAGTCTGCTCGGTCTTCATGTTTGTGTTACAAAATAGGATGGAAAGGCGGTGCTAAATAAGCCGCGACCTGCTCGCAGATGGGAGAGACTTTAGCAAGGGCAATATCATGGTAATCCCTGGACCGAAAGTTGAAAAAGCCACCGTGTAGATAAAATTGCCTTAAAAGTGATGCTCTAAGGACAATACAATATCTATATGGCGCTTGCGCAAGAGACTAGCCCTCATAGTGGTGCGAGTGAGTATAAAATACAGAATCACTAGCGAATGATTATAGCGCTCTCATGGAGAAAGTGACGGCCTCAACCTGTGGAAAGGGCGAGACCCCATTTCCGGGGGACGAGGGTACAGGGAGACAGGAATTCCGTCATCTTCGTAAATGCTTTCAAACGATATCTGAATGTAGTGGAGTGGGGGAAAGTTGGAAGGGTTGCATTTGTCTATATGATGCCTCAACAACAGGAGTCATCTTTTGAATCGACGGTGAATACTGAGCAGGTTCGCAGGTTTGTTGTTGAGTAATGCACGACATCCATTACTGTTGGGGGGTTTCTTACAGATCATAAGTGTAAGTGTCAATGGTCCTGGCAACCGAATTCCTCACATGACAGGGAAGGCGGAACCAGCTGATTTTGAAATTTACTCCTCCCTTATTTTCATTCAAACATTTTCTCGTGAATCAAAAGGGGAGAATTTGTTAGCTGATATAATACTATGTATTTGATGAAGTCACTGTTCCTATACAAGATATGTGTTACTTTCTCGTGAATGTATAGTTGATCCCTCATGAACATAATCTGTTTGTCTCGATATTTCTATATGCTTAACAACTATACAATTACAATGAACAAGATCTCTCAACAACGCAAACATAAATTTGAAATGGCTGTGGAGTAGAAAATAATGACATTGTATGTGTTCGTCTTAATTATTTTCTGATATAACGACCCTAGGCCTGCAACATTGCTCTTCGTCGGCACATGATCTTTAGTCGGGTTTAGCGCTGGTTAAAGTAGTAACTATAATGGGTTGCATTGATCGCCTCGTTCTGTGGTGAACCTTGGTGGTTAATACGAAATCAACAATTCCCAACTATAAGTAACTTTTTAAATTACAAAACAGACTAGTACGATATTATTCTTTTTATAAGAGTAATTAAATTCATTGTTCAGAACTTGTCTGATTCCTTTTTTTTAAAAGTCCAGGTCCTTATTGTCCGCAAAAATAGTTGGCGATGGACTTGAGAGTATGTTCTCATCCTATCTCACAACACTTTCTTCTCCGTGAAACTTTCGAAAACTAGTATTTCTTCTCCTCCAGTGTAAAGTGTTTTCATTACTATCCTATCCCCTCATTTTTACAGTCAACTTCTAGTCTTTTTAACAAAATGTCATTTATGTATAACTTGGATCGTCGTTGTTGTGAAAGAATAACCCTAATCACCACGAAACTGCACAAAGAGTAAGCTCATTCGAGAACTTGTCGAGGAACCAAACCGGATGGCCATGGTCATTGCTGCATCGCGTTCGCTCTTACTGCTGAATTATAGAGATTTGTATATCTAGTCCTCGGGGCAGTGTCGGCATTCAACGCTATAGTAAAGATCGTAGGATGGAAGATGATAATATACATCTGCCCGCTGACATAGATTAATGACGCAGCATAGGAACGTAAACTCGTACAAATAATATTGAACAAATAAATGATCGATAATCTGTAAAACCTCATACCAATGAGATTATCAAGTTGATATACCGATTATTCATGCGCTAATTGAGCGCCCCTGCCCTTATGAGCGCCCCTCGGGAGACTCTTTTCCTCAACATTCACTCCATAAAGAATTTATTTACTATGGGTCCTCCCTCCCTTCTCCCTTCCCAGAAAAATACTTTACGATTACTAAGAAAGAGCTTATTAATTTTTCTTTGCAATCTATGGTACTTGCATTCAATTTTCATAAATACATGGTATCTCAAGTCCACGATGTTCAAGGCATACATATGGACGCAGTTAAAAAAATGTATGTGTTCAATAATAGATTTCAATGGTTTTTTAACATATGAGTTATACTTAAGCAAATAACCGTTAGTCAAACCAAACAAGTACCACGGTGACCTATAACCGACCACCACCCCTCTTCTCTAACTTTACCTTTCTGCCACCAGCCTGCCCCTCGTGAGCAATGAGGAGCGCTAGTATTGAGGAACGGAATACGGATTTATTACCCCTTAGTTTGCGAAATTTGCTTATTTCTTTAGTTTCATATATTATCACCGGTCGCATGCGAAAAATATATTTTTAACCTCTACTCTCGACATTATAAATAGATGCCATTAAAGTAACCAAATTAGTCGAATCGCGTTTATTTTGTTTCGGAGTGCTTCAAACCCAGAAATAAGTTGCTCGGACCACAATATGCATTACGCAACCATAAAGAAGTATTTTCTTTGTCCGCTTCTCAGCCGCTTAGTGTCTGAATGAAGCCTAATCCATCATTTGATTAAATGGCTACACACGTAGACCTTACAAAATTTAAGGCAAATTGAGGATCGCACCATTTCTACCGTCAACTCGAGTTGGCCAAATTCGAACCTTAAACGGAACCCATTCACCCCCTCGATGTCTGTGCCATACACCCTCTCTTTTGAATGAGCTAAAGGCCTGCTGTAGGTCTTACCATGTTATCTGTACATATCTGCAGCAAACACCTCAATGAAATTTCGATTTTTTATTTTTAAATTTTTGTGGTACTCTTATTTACCCTTTGTTTGCCATATGACAAAGGGGTGTTGAGTTATATATAAGGCTATTTAAGACTCGATAGAGGAAGTAATTTTAAATATGCATTTGAATTATTGTCCTTATACAATGAAACTTGAACTCAAGTACACTGACGTGCCCAAATTAAAAGTTAGTACACTGAGACAAATTTTTTGTCGCGTACTATGTTTTCTCCACATTATAGACAAACTCTCGGATTTTTTTCAAAATTGTCTTACAAGATCTATTGTTCTGATATGAAAGAAAAATTTCCTCCACTAAAGAAGAATTAAATGGGGATCATTACCATATTTGGGGGGGGGGGGGGGATTTCTTCAACCTTTGCGAAATATTTGCCATTTCTGAAAGACAACAGTAGTGTTGTTTTTTAAAACTCCTTTTTTTATATTCCCTTTACAAGAATTGACATAATTTTTAGTTGTCCCACTGCTTGAAATATCTCAATTTCTTATAGAATTCTATCCATCGTGAAACTCTTTACGCACAAGACGGATGATCATGTGTACTTCTCTGTTGCAGGATATAAGCCGTGAGACCTTTTATCCCAAAATTTCTAAATCAGATGGGAATTGTTACAATTTCACTATTGTTATTATCGTATGTACGTGTGTAATAATTTGGGAGTCACCAGAATGTGTATATTTCTGCACTTGCTAATGTTAGCAATGCTTAGAAGAGATTATCTTACTGGGTGACCAGGCTACGCTCTTCACCTCGGCCGGGAGGACAGATCTACTGGCTATGCTTCATGCTCAGTGTACATTAATTTAAAAAGCCGATTTATGAGATAATTTCTATACTGAATAACTCTTAAAATGCAGTGTAAGGATACTAGACTGCCACGAAGTCAGTGATATATCGATAGTTTTCTATTCTATTAACTATCTACGAATAGCTCATCTTCATCAGCTAATAGTAAAACTTGCGTCTCTTACCTTAATACATAATGAAATAATCTCTGCTTATTCATATTTTTTTTTTTGTGTTATTTATCTTTGTCACTATTGCTACTGTGTTGTTACATTCTCTTTTTGAGATTGCCTCGTCTTCTCAATACTAAATTAAGTTCCAACAGCTTATCTTATTACCGATATTAGTTTATTATCTATCTTAGTTTGTTCTAATATGTACAATAAGTTCTAGGACAGTCCCCTCGCCACCGCCACTCTGCCATACTCTCTGTATTAGAAAATTATCGTTATTAGAAAAAGTCGATGATCCATAATTATAGTGGCGCGCGACAGCGCATTTTGTTAAAGAAATAAGTACGGATCACTGTCTACGTCTTTAACATTAACTCCACTCTTACTATACCCTCCACATTATTCCTATATAAACCAAATGAGAAAAGAATGAATCATAATTGAGCGCGCGTAAGAAAAAGAAAACTAGTCCGTATTTAAATAATTTATTTAGAACTCCCCCGAGTGTTTGAATTTTGAAATATTGTATTTTGAGGACACCGTTTGTATTTATCGGATATATCCTTTATCAATTTGATACTATCAGTTGGGAAAGAAATCTAGTAACAAAAAGAGTAGCATTAGGATGTGTAGATTATGTAGGGCAATTAAACAATTCAACTGGCACGGTTGTTACAGTATCAAAGTCACGTAATGAAATTGTGTCGCCCAATTAGATAAATTCCACCATGCTGACCCGTTGGAATAATGGTGAGGGTAAGGGCTGTGATCTAGAGCATAAGGAGTTGCTTATGCTATGTGGAAGATATGTAAAATAGGGGAGTGATTGTTAGTCCCGTCTATTAATTCCCCGATTGTCACTAAGAGTGTTCAAAAGCGAAGCTGTCCAATGGGCAAAATGTGTGCTCTTAAATTAGGGTAATTTTGTCTCAATATGTAATAATCGCCTCGAATAAGCCGGTTTAAACTTGGGCATCTCGTCAGGTACTTGGAGATGCAAATTCCATTAAAGTGGCTCAACGGTCAAAGTAACATACTATTAGTTACAAAGAATATAAACCAATCACGAATAAAAGTATGTCCAGGGAGTCAACACTCGAGACTAAAAGACTTTGTGTCAATGCAAGCATTACTACACACTGCTGAAGAATTTTATTTTGTTTATAATGCTCTCCTCGTTGTACGGCGTAGGTACACAAAATACAAAATAAGGTTTGAAGCCAAGTGTATGGCTACATTATTGACAAGCTATATTTTTCAAGAAAAAAAATGAAGTGAGGTTTCTCATAAGATTTGCGAAGAGAATCCACGGTATATCAGCTTAGCATTCTGACCTCGTCTCAAAAACCATGGCATTGCAACCGATGTACCTTCTCATTGCATATGCTAGGTGTCTTGTGCTGTAATGGAACTTTGTTAAGGTAAGCAGTTTGTACTGATCTAAAAAACATTTCCCACAGCCTACTTTGGAACTAAAGTTCAGCATTGAGTTTATTTATCACACTTAAATTCTATTCTCATAAGATTATGGTGTATCGTAAGCTACACGGGTGTATAGTTACCGTGTTTCCCCCTTGCCCAAAAATAAGATGTTTATTCAAGTATTTAAGCTCTTTATTGTTCCTTTTTTCTTTTTCATAGTCAATAGGTCTAGGAAACTGATTGGGTCATAATAATGAAATTTTATTAACATTTGTACTTATGCTTATTATCTACCAAAAGGAAAGCATCGAAGAGCTGAACCGGTATAATTCATTGTATTCACTCAGAGTTGGCGAATGAAAAATAAAAAGCCCAAGCCCCACCCCGAACTCGGAGGTACCAAATGGAAGGAGGGTGTAGAATTGTTGAATCGCGGATGGGTGTGGCCTGGAGATTGGGGTTTGTTTAGAACAAGACCAACTCAAAACTGTTCAGTACTACATGTCACGGTTAACTCAATGAGTCTTGTAAAGTAGGATTGGACCATTTCCCTATTACGTAGGAAAGTGTGGAGTTTGTTATGATACAACCCACGTAAGACAATATGATTTAGTATGAATTAATTTTTTCTACTCAAATCTAGAGGTTTTGTCAGCGTTTCTGATACCACCAACCACCAGACCAATAGGGGCTTTGTACTATGGGAGATGATGTATAATGGAAATCAGTATTTAACAAAACATTACAATCATCAAATGCTGGCCTTTTGGCAGCACACCCGTGACTTGAAAGTGCCAGAGTGATATGTGCCCCCGGATATAAAATCACATACCGTGGAAAAATAGAACAAAGTAAAACCTAAGTTCAGAACTTCTGAATATAGACCTACACAGAGTTTAAGTAGTTACTCTTCGAAACCAATCAGTGACTAAGAAATTGAAGCAATCTTTAACGGTTGATTATCACGAGATACTACAGACGATTACTATTACAGCCGCTTAGATAAAAGGCCCAATTCCAAATGTCCAATTAAGGCGCTTTGTGTAGTCACCAACAACCAGGTAACACTTCACCCAATAGAGGCATACCAACTAGGCATGAGTCAGTAGTTCATGGCTAAGCCGCTAAGAGCATAGCAATTTTATGACTAGCGCTACTTACCTGAATTAGGGCTACCGAATCCCGAGTAAGGGTATCTCAAATGAGCAAGTGATCATGGCATGATTATTCTGAATCAAGAGAATAACATGCTAAACAGTGTCACAATTTATCTAAACAATTGATCCTAGTCGCTTGAGAGCTTCGTTGTCTGTATTGAGTTTTTAAACAACTATTTCGACCAACTGGCTGTGTGTTTTAAGTTTTTAAAGATTCAGAATGTTACAGACTTTTTTTACTCTCCAATCGACTTATAGATCATGCGATACACCAACCATTCATGCATGTATAAGCTTTACAGGATGCAACTCCGTAAAGAGGCATGATTCCAATCTTCTTATAAACCAAGGGAATGCTCATATGTTGAACAACAGGCGGAAAGTGAAAACTCGAATCTTTGGATTGTGATATTGTGGATTATTTGTTTGATTTTACGCCTCCCGCTCTCCCACACAATAAAATGGAGATTCGTCACCACTTGCTACCCCCAAGTACCGAGCTTAAGTGCTGGCAAAGTTATAAAGCCCCATATGTGCCAGACATCTCATTCGAGTGGCCGTATGAAGCTAGGAGGTAATCTCGTGGAGGGTCTTTATGTCCTAGCAATACTCTTCTGTGACCATTCCGGAAAGGACTTTGCGGTTTTTTTCCAAAGGTCCTTAGTAACGATGGATCCAGCGTACCACTTTATACAGTTGCCTTCTTGACGACAGTGCAAGGAGCGCGCATCTCCATTCCGCATTTGACCATGCATGAGACTGAATCGGTTCTTAATCACCGGATAACCCACAGAGAAATAATTCTCAAATCCGGTATATGTATGACCTCATAAACGAAGACATCTTATGCAAATAGGCGTATCATAGATACCTAAACATATCTACAAGATATTGGCTAAGAAACACGAACTAATAAGGGAGAGCTTGACCCGGAAATGCCCGGTGCAATGTGTTTAAGTACAATTCAAAACAAAGTCAGCATTACTTTAAGTAAATGGCCTTACCCTGGAAGATGCAAAGAGTCAACAGCAATACTCAAAACCATCAAACAATTATGGCCGATGAGCCTTGGAGGGCCGACTTAACAAAATCAAATGAAATTTTTTAAAGCCAGCACTCTTGTCGCCGAAAGACTCGTACTTAATACGTGGTCTTTGCACCAAGCACTTTGCAGTTGGTCCTCCGCCACTTTACTGTGAGGACTGTCATTATTATATAGTCAAAAACGATTCTCCTTATGATGATACACAGTCCTTCTAATATACTTGAACTAATGTATCAGCATGAGTGTAACCATATCTTGGGAGGAGCCACGAAGAAGCCTTTAGTATTTTAAATATTCATAATTGGTACTTCATCACACTCCCGTGTGATCACTGTTATTTAATTATTTGGCAATATGCCAGATTACGATTTAATAGGTCAGTTAAGTAGCGAAATTGATTATGTATCGGAGGTGCATTTGATAGCCTGTGACAAGTTTTCCACATAGGTGTCGATAAATCGCTCGTATAAAATGCTACTCAAATAAGTTTCGCATAGTAAAGGCCCCTTTGGTGACCAAATCGCTGCTCGGGCGCAAACGTGCTACTAAATGGAAATATTTTATCAGGAGTCTGACGTGCGACTACTCACCTTAAATTTAATATACTTTTAAAGTGTGTTAGTGCACTAATCATGTAGAGTGTAAATCCATACTTGTGTTCCCATTTGCTTATTCAATTTACCGGGCGTCATGAGAATAGGTCCCCCATATGCACCCATCACGTTGATGGCGACCAATGCATTTCAGACACAAAAGCTCAAATAACTCGACATATGCTTTCTATAATAGACAAATTGTGTTTAAGGGTGATTTCAGTTAATCTTTACAAAGAGTAACGATTTTGACCAAAATACCTTGAAAAGAGC
>CAJDSM010033013.1:3617-16093 GCA_903981925.1 Ostrea lurida
CGTCTAGTCTACGCATGTCTAGTCAACTAGTGTGGAAGTCTAGTCTACGCATGTCTAGTCAACTAGCTGCACAATGAACAAATTTTGGTTTAGTTCAAAAATGAAATTATGATGGCATTGAAGAATTACATAATTATATGTACTAGCATAAATTGAGTAACTATAATTTGTCTCGATAACCGTGTTCTTCAAACACCACCAGTAAATGAAGTTTTTCCCATCACTCGCTGCACTATGTTTTGTTGGGATTTGATAACTTAGTTCTCCTATTTCATAAAACAGTTTACTAACCAAGATCAAGCATGTGTCATTTTATCCAACAACTCTCACAGTCCTAGAAAAGAGTTGCTAAATCTAGAGAATTGTAAATGAGGAAACTGTGTTGAAAGATTAAAAGAGATAAAAAATAGGGAGAGAATTTCAAATGCTAGAATACAAAATCAAAATACCCATGATCAAAATTTTATAACTGGTCGATCTTTATGTCGTGCAATATAACCACAACCCTAATACAAGTATAACAAGAGGCCCATGGGCCACATCGCTTACATGAGTGACCTTGGCCCTGGCTCAGCAGTCGTAATTTTAAAAAGAATTTTCAAGACATCAATCTTTATTCCTGTAAACATTTTCACCCCGGATTGTTGCCAAAAGGATCACACACCATCAACTGAACAACGACAGACAACGCGACAAATTGTTAATCCAGAACAAGCTCACTTGCTAGCTTCAGCTCAGTGAGCTAAAATGCCTATGATCACGTGAATCCGTGCCCTGACCTTTACGTAGTCATTCATCCTTGGATAAACTCTCCAGACTGCGATAAGTATAGACAGGGCGCTCCTGTACGGGAATACTGTGTTGACGGCGTAAGACGCTGCAGGTAGCTTGGCGATTTTGTAGCCATTCTGTGTGAGCTTTTCTTGTGTGGCCATGTCGATCTCAGAACCATCTTCAGATAATATTACACCCACAATATAACGAAGCTTATGTGCTTCCACCTGCAACCAATAACACAAGCTCTTCATCAGAAACGAAAAATTACCATGCGGACTGATAATTAGCGTCTGGTATTTATCAAGTAAATTGAAATAACAGAGTAAAAATTTTGATATAAAAAGGTGAAAAACACCACACTAGAAAAGTTGAGTCTGAATAATGCCATAATGCGGATGCGTGCTTATACTGACAGTGTTCCCCGCAATGAATATGTTTATAAAGCTAGATGAAATGAAATGTAGGGCATCTCACAAGGGTATCAAAAATTCTAAGTGCAAGTAGTAATGCATGGATGATTATAGTGCCAATTCCTGTTTTTTATATATTTCTTTTTTTTTCTTTGTGGTTCATTCACAGGGGGTCGTCATGAACTTTTTATTTATAGAATAGAGAGGACCAATTTGTGATAAGCCCTAATCCGAGATTCCTCTGACTCTAACCCAGAAGAGATCGAAACGTGACAGGGGGAACTGGGGCTTTACAAGATTTTGAGGCAATTATCATTATAAATGACGCTTGATCTTTGACGCCTGTGTGTTGAATCAATAATAATTTATCCTCTCTTCTGGGCAGCTAACATTTGTTGGAAGCTTTAATGATCCTCTGATTAATATTCTTGCTTCTATCTTGTTCTTTGAGTTCCATACACAAACACTATACAGTCGCAAAATGGACTCAACAGCAGTGGATGGCTATATCCTCTCCCTAGTTTTGCGAGGGGATACGAATTCTAACACTCTCCAAAACTGTAATTTCTTGTTTATTAGAATTTTGAGTTTACTCCCTTTTTTTTAATTTAAAGTTCATAACTGAAACGGAAAATTCAGAAAGATTTAAAAAAATCAAACGGGAGCTTTGCCTCTATTGAGATATACACCTTTCTGAAAGAATTCAGTTATTGTGCAAAACTGAAAAAACAACCTTTTATGAAAACAAAATTCCGCTATCTTGAAAATGGGACGTAAAGTCAGAATTTTCCAACCATCCAAAAGGGAGGCTGACCTCAATGCATATTTCACTGCCCTACAAGTTTCATATTCTTTTTGAGTTTTCACATGATAACAGAACAAATTCACATAGTTTTTTTTTCATTCTCTTTAATTAACAAGCGAAAAAAAAAATAGTTCTATGATTATACACTGATATGTCTCTAATGAATATTACTATAACTGATTAAAGCAGCTTGGTACAGAAGTTTCCGATATTCACTGGGCAAGCAACCAAGTCAAAAATCCTTATACATCATGACAACTACAGTAGTCCTCATTGGACTAATCATTCTCCATACACCAACAATGGGGCACCTAATCCTCTCCCAATACACACAACAACGGGGCCACACCCAAAACTGACTACATGTATCTTACGGACAACCGAATATTTGAATATCAATGTTCTTTGTGAGTTTACCTTTTGATAGCCTGATATGTTATCAGTGGATGAACAGCAAGCAAAATTATGTCATTTACATAATATATCAATTGACAGGTCACAAGGCACATCTATACCTTTGTTTGTGATTATTTGGGAGATATTGATAAAACTTACACTCCTCTTGATTCAAAGTAACAAGTCGTACCTCATTTCTCGATTTTCGATGGGACCAATAAATAAGTTTTTAAGATATCCGTGAATTCGAGATACGAGGGTAAATACTTAGAAATTAGTTGGTTGGGACCTCTAAATCAAAGTTCAACAAGAAACCTGGTATTCGAGTGTTTCGAGATAGTCGATGATTCCAACATGTAAACACATTTGTAGAACACCAGGCAAAGTTTTTGTTGAAATATCAGCTTGACAACAGAAAAAAGATATAAACGGCCCAAAATGCTTATCTTGAACCGAGTCAATGAAAGTCATGAATGTAGTCAGATGCCAGCATCTCGACCATGAGGGTAGAACGTGTCACTAGCAAGCAGGTTGGTAATTTTGTTTGGCTTCAGGTGAGAGCAGCCCCTAAGCCTGTGAAATGGTTGCAAACCTTGATTTCTGTCTACAGACGTCCCCCCAGACAGAATGGACAGACGTCCAGACAGACAGAGATCTGGGTTGATTTCAGAACCACCCCCCCCTTGTAATTGATTGTGGGGAATTAAAAACTACCTGAAGACGTAAAATAAGATAACAGACATGTCTATAACATTGTAAACTACTAGTATCCCAAGGATGCACAACATCAAAACACCGTGTAAAAATTGGTGAAAGTCACAATACAACTATCACAATCAAAAACCCTTGCCATTCGAAAATGTACATATTACTGGCATGTACACATAAAATATTCACAAAAATAGCAGAAAGAACACATAATCACTGCTTTTTTTTTTAGCAACGAATTGTTACTTAACCAAACTGTGTATAGGCAAAAAATTAACCGCTAAAAGACACAAAAAATTTGTGACAAAATAGAAAATGCATGAAAAGAAAGAATATGGCCGTAAATACTGAAAGTTTTCATATATTATAAAGAAATCCTAAGAAAGATCAATGATCAGAGATTTGGGCTATGTAGACCACTTTCTTCAATCTCCCCCCCCCCCCCCCCCCCAAAAAAACAACAACCAAAAAACCACCTTGGTATAATGATATCAAACACACAAATGCGTCTGATTGTAGGAGACTAAGGATTATCAGGGATTACGAAGTCACAAGGAGCTCCCAATATTTTACCCAACATATAATCCGCTCTTACTTCTCAAAAACTACATAATCATCCTTTATTATCCTTACAATCATGCTGTAATTTGTCATTAATCTTGATCTGGACCATGTCAAAAACATAATGTTACACACTGCTTATCAAACTCATATCCATGTAGGACTGATTTATTAAAGTGATTTTCAAAAATACCCTGTTCTTTTCTAATTGCAGGTCTATGATTTGCTTTTTCTGTATAACCGTAAAGTGTTATAAACAACATGTATATATAGAAATCGTGGAGAGTATGAATATACTGATGTACAGATTTTGTATATATATATAGATTTTTTGTGTCAGACACACAGACAGACAGCACCAACACCAATGTGTGTGTCATCAGAGAGAGAGAGAGAGACGAGAGAGAGAGAGAGGAGAGAGAGAGAAGAGAGAGAGAGAGAGAGAGAGAGAGAGATGTTTAAAAAAAAAAAAAAATTTACCCTAAGAAAACTGGAATGATAAACTTCTAACTGTCTTCATATACAACTTTATAACACAAGCACTAAAAGAAATCACACCACAAGATGACTGAGGGAAATGTCTGATGTTCTGGAAAATTTGAATTGTTATGAGCGCAAAATCGATAGTCCTACTGACGTGGTATACCCTTCTAGTTACTAACTCTCTATATCCCATTTACCTAGATAACTTAACATGTATATGTCTTTAGTATGTATATATACGCAGCATTAAACATGTGTGGACCAACATTCATAGTTTATTTGGCAGAGTTTCCGAAAACCAACAATTTCTATCAAGTCAAACTTATCAAAGTTTCTGAAAAAACTAAAAAATTTCTCAATTTGGACTGATGACTTCAATTAGTGTGTTCTACATAGTCCAGAACAAATTCTAATTCAGTCCCGAAATAAATTCGTAATAGCAGTAGCTGTTGGTTCATGTTGTATAATTACGCAAAAACAAAACAAACAAAACTGTAAGAGCCTTATATAAACAAATAACTCCAAAAATGTATCATTACTTTTTCTTAAAGTGTTTGGAGTCTCTGGCAAAGCTTTTCATTTTATAACCCTGGCTTCGGGTCTGGTGTAACAAATTGGTCAGCAACATGTAGACTACAATCAGTGTATGCTCAGAAAAAACTTAAAATAAACGCTCCCAAAAACCGTTTTTTGAGATTTCAAATTTTAAAAAGACAAAGCTTCGCGCAATGAAAAATTTCGGATTGCTAAATGTAAGGCATATCCGCTGGTCACATGGACTGTTAGAATCAGTCTATCCAAGCAACGGTCCGTCGGTTTTAACAGGAGAAAATCAATTTGGACCGGTAGTTTCAGTAACATCGGTCTGGTGTCAGAAGGTTGCATTGGTTGGGTTTTACATTTTTTTTTCATATTCATCATTTAGATGCTTTATTAATACCGAGATACAGTCTTAACAACGTTTTTCTGATAACGAATTGAGTTGTGAACTCTATTTTCTGGTCCATTTTTTACTGCAGCTATGATCCAGAATCAGTCAGTTAAGAAGGAAAAAATTATTACAGTCGTGTGGAAATAGGGATGTCCAAGAGGCAGTCATTAGTGATATTTATAAATGACAAAAGTTTCGGCCTGGTGACCCGTGAAAATTCATTCGTGTCCGGGGAAGTATAGACAACTGTCTTCAAAATTCCTGTGATGAGATATTATTTTTTCGGCGAAGACTGTAGAATACAAATTTATCAGAACATTTTGATTTTCTATGCGGTTTTACCGTTAGGACCGATGATTTCAGAAACTCTATATTGATGTTACGTCAAGTCAATACTCATTATATGAGAAATACTGTAGATTTCAACCCATGGTTCACAAATGCACACATATAACCATATACAGATCAAATATGTTCATACGTACCAGAGAACACAGTTTGAGTGAACTTTCAGGGTCCAGCGAATCAGTTTGTTATAACTAAACTTTGTTATATCCAATAACAATTCTTATAATAATTTCCTTTTCACAGGAGAATTCGCAATAATTGCGAAGTCACTTAGGAGTATCAGTAGAAGTGGATTTTAACTGTATGAGCTTAACCAAACAGTCAATAACATTCCCATGCAGATTATTCACCAAATTTGATTTATATCACTTATGGTTTTGATCAATTACATTTTGTTAACGATGACGTTGCGGTAGAGGTAAACGTTTTCCATTCATGATTTCCTCAAACGACGAATCCGAATTCATATTGAACGCCTTCTCACTTTTTCTCCTCCTTCCGGTGGGCTCTTCGGCATCTGGGAGGAGCTTGGGTTTGTTTGGAGCTAATTTCTGAGCCTGAATTGGTATCGAGGCTTACTAACGTCTGTACGGGTTCGCTAACGTCTGCACGAGGCTCGCTAACGTCCCGGTGTACATCGTCAGAGGCCCGCTCCTCTAACAGTTTACGTGGAGTGAACTCCCCCCGGAGGAGCTAATTGACTCTGGACAGGTGTCTGGAGTGGGATAAGTTGTTCTCCCTGTTCTTCCTCCTCCTCGTCCTTCACTGTCCTGATATACGGGATGTCGTCACTCCATCACCTGCGGCCTGAATGTGGTCTCCCGTGAATGCCTGTAAAAAATGAAAAGCATAAAACTTTGGTAAAAAATGACAATCAAACTATCATATTGAAATTTTGAGTAAACTGTTGCAATTTAGAATAAACAGGCTTGATTTCCTGAAGTAAAACTGTTGTAATTTGAAATGATTAAGCTGATTCGTGTAGTTCTTATTTTTATGAGGAGTTGATACCCCTTCAAATCTAAATTCAAATCTACAATATATGAGGAACTACATATAATTGCATTGAATAATGTATTGGTAATGTAACTCTTGCTTTCTTGATAAGGACCTCTGTCAGTGCATACTTAAAAAACCAAAAAACTGCCCAAAAAACTACCACTGTTGAAGTCTTGACACTAGAAATCTGGTGTGTGAACAAAACCTTGACCTTAAATGACGATGATGAATGAACTGCCAGACGTATCACTCGATTACATAATGTAGGTTCCGGAACAGGCCGAGGTTTCGCCGAATGTCAGACTTATTGGACATGTTGGTGTCTTTGGGGGGTTGGGTTTCAGAATGATCCTAAGAATTGGGTAATATCGATGTAACTCTTCACACTTCCCCGCCCCCCCCCCCCCCCCCCCTCGCTCGATTCCAGACCAAGTTTGAAAATCTTGACATTGTACACCAGAGTTTGAAACTTGAAAATATTTTATTTTAATGTAAATTTAAAAATCCCTATTTGGACCATGCCCTGCCTATGAAAATATTTATATTAGATAA
Organism: Ostrea lurida; assembly: GCA_903981925.1. Lineage (NCBI taxonomy): Eukaryota > Metazoa > Mollusca > Bivalvia > Ostreida > Ostreidae > Ostrea > Ostrea lurida. The sequence goes on from CAJDSM010033013.1 coordinate 10,588, forward strand.
CCTTTAATGTAAGTTATCTAGACAAACAATTGAATATAAATTATTATAGTATTGAATATTGATCTGAGAAGCAATTGTATTGCTCTACTAGTATATAACAAATTATATTGGACATGCAGGGTCAATGCTTTTTGAATTTCAGAATAGCTTCTTTGCCTGATATTTTACTTTAAATGCTTCCAGTATTGCTACAAGGAATAGACTCCTACACCACTGTTTGTATTGAGCTACCATCGTCAGTACAAACGACCTTGTGATTCTTTGTACAGTTCTTTGAACCTGCTTAGGCCTTTAAAACTTTTGTTTAATGTTTACCTAATCTATCAGATCAGATCATGAATAGCCAGCTTTAAGTTAGACGCAATATTTCCCAGACCTACAAGTCACTGAACTCTTAACCTTGGCAGCCAATTCATTTTTTCCAAATTTATATACTTTCAAATTTCATTCTCCTCTTTTTCCCCTTTAGAAGTTTGCGGGCAATACCACACGATTAGGCCCGCAAACTTTTCGGACCCGCAAGCTGACGTCATAAATTGTCATTTCCTGTACGTTACTGTTAAAATGCCAACAAGTTTTAAAAAGTTCAAATTTTTTTTGTGTTTGGTTCTCTTAGTCTGTTAAACCATTGAAAAAGTGTTTAAAATAATAATTGTTAGTTTTAAAATGAAATTGAAGTTATAATAAAAAGGTTATTGATTTGGATGGAAAATATGAAACGACCTCGATTTTTTTGTCCGCGACTCGGTCGCTCTCGGCCAAAAACTCGGTCGTCATATTTTCCCATCAAAGTCTATAACCTAATAAATATAAGTCGTTTTTGGGAGTAAAAGTCGATCTGGTGGTCTAATATGCGCGTATAAATGTCATTTATTTTTCTTGCCATACACAAGCGATATTCGAAGGAATTTTTGAATGTGGTCAATGACGGTAATAAGTTAGGTAGCAAATCACAATCAGGTTCTATAGTAGTAGCAATCAAATCAAAAGTATTAAAGTTCTGAAACGGAGGTGACAAACAAAAAAGATATATACATATGCTAAGTGGGATTCAGTGTCTAATTATTTTAGATCCCTCTAACGATAAACAAACATTACGATGATAGCTTTCATTTTATACTTTTGTTTAATTTTGGTGTCCTATACTTGTTGTCTATGTTCAGTTTAAATTCAAAGTATAAAAGTACGGCGATCTGATCATCATAAATATTATGTTTGTTTATCGTGGAAACTACATTTCTAATACCCATCACGGCAGATTCCTGTATAGTGATTTACAGATTCTGTTTGTTTTTTTTGTCTGAGACCCCTTCATTTTTAAAACACACCTAGCTACCATGGATAATTTCCATCATTCCTTTCTCGTTTTGTCCAAGAATTTTCATCCCGACATTTGATAATTACATTCTGATATTTAGTCAATCACCGTAAAAAACCACCTAACATACGGCGTTTGGTACTCTCTTTTCCAATACTGTATGTCGACATTACGCAATTCAAAAACCATACCTACCCATAATGCTCCTGCGTCTCAACACCACTCTCTTTCAGTAAAAAACTAGCTATCGGATGAATAGAACCTACATTGCATAAGATAATGTAACTGGTTTCATTGTTTGGAATATTGGGACATAAAACAATGCTTGATAGAAAAACATCTGTTTTCGGAGAACTTCCCAATTGAACTATTTTTTTAGAGATCATGAATAATAAGTAAAACAAATCAGAATCGGTATATTTTTCTACCTCTTTTGAATTTAACAGACATAATTTCCTATTATCCAGATACTCAAGTGTAAAGTTTTGCTATTTCATTTTTCCTCTGGAAGTTTGAGTTGTAGAATTGTATATTTTTAAAAGTCCAGCCACTATTGTCCTGAATATTTTACTGCATACACTCTCATCAATGAACTATCGTCCTCATCATCCCCCTTCCTCCGCCCGCTCCTCGGCCTCTGTGCGGACCTCGGGTACGTAACTCTTTCTGTCCGGGCTTAGTGGAGCGATGAAGTACATGCTATCTCCCTCGTACACTTCTCAGATACGGATGTGCCACATAACTTTGCGGCTCTCCTGTTAAAAAATAAAATCCTGATTTTGTTCTCTTGAATATGTCGAAATTGTCATTGTTCTTTAAAAACATCTGTAATACAAAGGACAAGTTTATATAATTTTTTTAACCAAAATCATCATAGTTGATATTTATTATGTGTTATAGCTACATACAGGTTCTGTATGAATAATCATTATTAATTACTAAAAAAAAACGCATCGAAATCTTCTTTATAACATAATCAATAATACATTTTTTGTTTGAAGGAATCTACTGAACACCCATCTTCGCTAGCTAAGGGTGACGATTACACGGCGTTTTCTCTTTCACAAGAGAAACCGTGTTTGTCACGCCTTGGCTAGCAAGAGAAACACGTGTATCATACCCTTGGCTAGCAAGAGAAACACCGTGTTCATCACCCTTGCTGCGTAAAGATTGACTGAAACACTAGAGATGGGAAATCAGTTACCTTAATTGAAATCTTCAAATTGGTTAGAATTAATTGTTTCCTGCTTCAGATTTCGATTTTCACGCATAAAGTAAAAAGAATGTTTGGGACTTTTGACACCGACCCTCCCAAGTCAGTCTGAATAAGACCTTATTTTCTGACAAGAGTATCTTTCTTTGTATTCATTTTCTGAATGCCTCATGTGACAGAACAAAAAAAAAAAATCCAGTTATTATAGTCCTTATGGCCATAGTGATTGGACTATACCTCCACATCTTAAAAAACTTGGAATTTAAGAGACAAATCCTAATGATGAGATGTTCTTTAACAAAGAGGTTCTTCACTGTAAAAGCCATCCATGTGACAGAGTGTGGTCAAATATAAAAATATGTGTAGTTTAATCATAATAAACTTATCTAGCATTCTGTGGCAAAGCTCAATTATGTTGATACCCCCAGTCCCCTATATTATTCAGAACAAACTTTAAATATGGAGGTGCACATGGCATCATGTAACAAAGAATCCCCGAAAGTTTTCATAAATCTGTTGAGCTATCACTACGTCCTTGTTGCATTTGCTATTGATTTAAAACGACATTGAACCGCTTCAAATATAGTCAAATGTGCAAGTTTTGCAGCAAGAAAAAGATTCTTATACAAAATGTACTTGTAGTAGTATAGTGTGTAAGACAACATACAAACTTCATAGCTAAATTTTACTCCCCCCCCCCACCCCTCCAAAAAATATAACAAAATATTTCAAGGATATGATCAGTAAATATATTTGGAATATTATGGATAATTGAAGATAAGTTTAAGAATTGTATGTCAGCTCATTGTTTTCCATATATTTCAAGGGTTGTGGGTTAGCTAATCAGGATTGCGAGTTAAATTCTCATTGGGGCGACTAACCCGGGGGTAGATACCAAGAATCTGGTAGTCCACACAGATCGGTGGACTTCGCAGACTAACTATAGTTAATGCGGAAGTCTAGTCTACGCATGTTAGTCAACTAGTGCGGAAGTTGTAATCTATCGCATGTCTAGTCCCAACTAGTGCCATCGAACAAATTTTGGTTTTAGTTCAAATGAAAATTATGAATGGCATGAAGAATTACATAATTATTGTACTAGCATAAAATTGAGTACACTATAATTTGTCACTCGTACACGTGTTCTTCAACACCACCAGTGAATGAAGTTTTTCCCCATCACTCGCTGCACTATGTTTTGTTGGGAATTTGATAACTTCGTTCTTCCTATTTCATAAAAAACAGTTTACTAACCCAATGATCAAGCATGGAAAGAACATGTTGGTCTTTTATCCACAACTCTCACATCTAGAAAAGAGTTGCTAAATCTATGAAATTGTAATGAAGGAAACTGTGTTGAAGATTAAAAGGATAGAAAATAGGGAGAGGAATTGTCAACATCTAGAAATACAAATCAAAATCACATGATCAAAATTTTATAACGGTCGATCTTCTAATGTCGTGCAATATAACCACAACCCTAATACAAGTAAACAAGAGGCCCATGGGCCCACATCCCTTACATGAGTGACCTTGGCCCTGGCTCAGCAGTCGTAATTTTTAACAAAGAATTTTTCATCAATCTTTTATTCCTGTGAACATTTTTACCTCCGGATTGTTGCAAAAAAAGGATCAACAAACATAAACTGAACAACGACAGACAATGGACATAAATTTTGATCAGAAAAGCTCACTTGAGCTTTCAGCTCAGCGTGATGCTTAAATGTATGTCACGTGGAATCTCGTGCCCGTGACCTTTACGTTAGTCATTCATCCTTGGATAATACTCTCCAGACTGCGATAAGTATGACAGGGCGGCTCCCTGTAACGGGAATACTGTGTGTGACGGCGTAAGACGCTGCCGGTAGCTTTGGCCGATTTGGTAAGCCATTGCCTGTGTGAGCTTTTTTGTGTGGCCATGTCGTCTCCAGAACCATCTTCAAGATAATATTACACCCAACAATATAACGAAGCTTATGTGCTTCCACCTTGCAACCAATAACAAAGCTCTTCATCAGAAACGGAAAAATTACCAATGCGGACTGAATAATTAGCGTCTGGTATTTTTAAGTAAAATTGAATAACAGAGTTAAACATTTTTGATATAAAAGGTGAAAAACAACCACACTAGACCAAGTTGAGTCTGATAATGCCATAAGCGGATGCGTGCTTTAGTACTGACAGTGTTCCCGCGCAATGAATATGTTTATAAAGCTAGATGAAATGAAATTAGGGCATTCACACACGGGTATCAAAATTCTAAAGTGCAAGTAGTAATGCCATGGATGATTATAGTGCCAATTCCTGTTTTTTATATATTTCTTTTTTTTCTTTGGTGGTTTCAATTCCACAGGGGGTCGTCAATGAACTTTTTAAAATTTTTAGAATAGAAGAGGCCCAATTTGTGATAAGCCCTTAATGCGAGATTCCTCTGACTCTAACCCCCGTTTTATATTGTGACATGTGCGGGGAGAAGTCAGAAGCGCACTCCAATATTGAATAATTGGAATTCAGCAACAGTACAGCTGGTGTCCCGCTTGCCTCTGCCTACCTTTTTACAACTTTATTTCCCTGGATCCTATCTTCCAGGACGCGTATGATAAAGTTCATCTGATGATTATTCTAACCTAGTAATCATAATTTCATACGATGATATCGCCGTTTAAACTGGAATTTTGTGTGTTTATGTGCTGACGTCATGCGCAAGAATCGAATGGCGAGGAAGCGACCTCCACTTGAATTTGTCGGTGTTAGGGTCATTTAAACCGGCCGATAGCATCGTATTAATTATTAATTTTTGCAGCATAATTCATCCGATGACTTAAATCCTCGCGTCCTGGAAGATAGTCCGGGATAAAGTTGTAAAAAGGTAGGCAGAGCAGCGACACCAGCTGGTGTTTGCTGAAGTTCCCACTTTTCATATGGGAGTTGCGCTCTGACTCTCCCCGCACATGTCAACAATATAAAACGGGGGT
>CAJDSM010033018.1:14704-32204 GCA_903981925.1 Ostrea lurida
GGGGACCTATTCTAACCCGGAGCCCCACGGGATTAAATACACATAACGTACATGAAATCAGTTGAGGGACATAAACACCATACTACGGATACTAGTCAATTGGTATTGGAATGGATGGTCAGTTGACGTTGGAGAAGATGAAGTCACCCCGTTTACCTTGAATTACCGTTAAGCAGACGTTGAAGACTCTGTGATGCCTCTTATTTCGAGTTCACTGGGATATATCAAATCATCATTTGAATGAAAACGAGTATTGCTAATTTAGATACAACGTCACAGATGTATCTAAATGTTGAGCTGAAGACCACAACAAAATGTTGTTGTAGTTTTTTTTCTTTTTAAATTCTGTCTCGTGATAATGAACGAGTATGTATATCGTTTTGAGAATTATTTTTCGTCAATGATGTTATTCAAGAAGACAGAAATTTTTGTCATTTGCCGATTTTCAAGAAAACAACTGAAAATAATGTTATAAACTTATAGTGGGTTTGCGTCACTTTATTATCTATCAACCATTCAAAAGCAATGGGAAAAATTGATAAAAGAATATTCCAAATATTGAAACCTACAGAAAGCGCCAAAATGATCATCCATTGGTGTTTCCAATGATATTACTCACTGTTGATTGAGATGTCTCGTGATATTATTGTGTTATCATTGCGTCTCGTGTTGTATATATGTTTTCTAATGAGAATTTTATGCTAGTGGGGGAGGTGGGGGTGTAGTAAATTCTGTCGAGTCAGATTATTTATTTCCATGCCTTCATAGGACAAAATATTAATATCCAGCATGACTAGACACATCATTGATTTCAATCCCCTGCCTTCAAGATAACATAATATGAAAGTAACAGCATGACAGAGCAATATATGCACACTTGATTTAATGTAACACTCCGTTACTTCATTAAATCCATGTATATGGTATACATGTATTCACGAATATCATACCAGTATTAGAAAACCAGAAGAAAAAAAAAAAAAAGAAAAAAACCCAAAAAAAAACCCCACTTGCATCCGCAAAGAAACTTCATTGGTCTCGCCTTTCGAGTACGTATATGCGAGCGAGGCGTATAGAAAAATAGGTATTGTATTGTCAGATTACCTGTTTTCTTGCCAGTACAACTGTTTTTAAATGTTCAAGGTCAGAATATAAAATCTGTCACTTATAATAAATTAGTGGTACCTTAGAGAATATGCAATATAATATACGAATTTACATCAGTGGCGGATCCAGAGGGGGATGGGTACCAGGGGGCGGATCCCACCTCCATTTCGTCAGAAAAGTTTGCTAAAACAGGGTAAAAATTACGCATTTTGAGGGTGGAACTCCCCATCTTTTGAAAATAGAGCCTCCATTACGACCCCTCCTTTCAAAAATTCCTGGGTCCGCCCCTGTACAATCTGATGCTGATTATTGAAAGGGAAAATAATTGACAAAATATCTTGGTCTTTCAAGAACTTTTATTCACAATGTAGTATATGTTTATTAGGGCTTACATATACAAGTAGCTGTCTTTGAAAATTAGGCTGGGTTTCTTTTGGTGCAACATATCTTGGTTACGAGTTGTCGTAATGTCTACGCACCCAATCTGTATAATTACGTAAGATACATGCGTCATCGAGCGTTAATTCCGATAATGTCTGTTCTTTGTACGCCATCTAGCGTCATTTCCGTTAATGATTGTTGGTTTTGCATCGATGATCTTCGTTTTCCACGGAGTCATTTGATTTTGCTAATGAGTCTGTCGATTTTATTTTTTTTTTAAAAAGCTAGTCAGATATTTATCACGAAATCGAAATATTTTTTGAAAATTAGTTGTTCGTTTGGTATGAACGTCTTTTCTCTATTTCTTCCGGCGCCCATACAAAATATATTGTATGCTAAGGATATGTGATGCTGATGGATTACAAGAAAAACTTTATAAATTTACTTTTGTTGTAACACATACACATGCAAAATAATGTTCATTGGACTTTACTTTTTGTTCAGGAACGTGATCGAAAAATCACCTCAATTCTTTTAAATAAGGTGTTTTAACCAATGAGAATCGGCGCTATGTGATCACGTGAAATAAAATTAAATGTTATGTGATTGAAAACATCTTCTGTAGGTTACAAAATTCTGTGAAGCAGTTTGTCTGTACATTGTCAAGGTTAGGAAATATCAAACCTGGTCCAGGGAGAAAATGCCATCGTTTTCTTTTCATTCAAGCTGTGGACTGTGGACATGAGATCGAACAAAAGAGATACATGTATCTGTGTTCACGTCATTCGTTATTGTGAATGGATTCCATCCCCCACATTTAAGACTGGAGGCTCTATGAAAAGGCAAAGATAACGAACAGTGATCAACCTCGTAAGTTTAGATTGTGCATTACACAGTAACTGTATATGATTGAAGATACTGTATATGTACTCAATTTAGCGGAATTAAAGTTTATGCAGCTTTGTCAGTGAGGCAATTTAAGCGTGAATTCATAGAGACTTTGCTCTAAAATATGAAACGGTCTGCTTATTCATTATGAAAGTCAAAGCAAGCGCTAAATCATGATTACGTCAGGAAGTTAATCAACTCTGACTTCGCCAAATTTTAAATACGCTAAAATTCGTACAATTACAGTTGAGCTATCAGAAAGTGAACCTGCTTGCAAAAAATAAACTTGGCCACACAGCAGAAAAATGTAGGTCATTTATACAATCGGCAGCCTGATTTTTAATGTCATACAGGAACTTTCATTCTTTATAGTTGCAGTGTATTGGAATGGGATCTGCCTTATACTTTGCCATTCATCCAGAAAATATAGGTTTGTTTCAGCATCCTAACCTAAATATTCATCTGCACTTTAAAACAGACAAAAGTAGGCCCACGAAGGTGGAATCTGCCCTGTAAAATGGTAAAAATTAATGTGAAATTTCAACAAATTTTTCTGAAAAAATGATAGCCCATGTATGATAGTTTATCAGGTGGTAACATTTTTGGAGTTTTACATTGGTGTATCTAAGATTTAATGCCCCAACATCATGGAATATTACAAAATGCAAGAATTTGCTTAAAATCACCACACTTTTGTGATAAAAACGAAAATTTGTTATAGAGCACAGGCTTGGACCAATTTTATTTTTTGTCAGTTTAAATATGATGCCAGGAAGGTTCGAATTTTTGTAACATCTTGGTCCAAGCCTGTGCTCCATAACGAATTTTCGTCCCCCCCCCCCCCCCCAAAAAAATGTGGTGATTTTAAGCAAATTTTTGCATTTTATGATATTTCATGATGTTTGGGGCATTAAATCTTGGATACACCAATGTAAAACTTCAAAAAATTTACCACCTTGATAAACTAATCATACATGGTCTATCATTTTTGCAGAAAATAATTTCTTGAAATCTCATTTTTAAATTTTTACCATTTTACAGGGCAGATTTTACCCTTCGCGGGCCTACTCCTTTATAATCTTAAATCCTTCACTGTAAAAGGACATTCACAGAAATGATTTTTTTTAATCATTATTCGGACCCCTCAATCAAAGTTCCAAATCCTTACAGCAACTTTGGGCTCCCTCAATCTCAAAATTCTAACATCTTAATTATTGGACATATACAAAATAAGATCAATCACATGCAAAAGGAATTTTTTGCTATAATGTTCTGCGTATGGTAACTTTTTAAATAGAAGCAGGCTACTGACAAACAAATATACGTTTATTTTAAAGTCAGCATTTCGCAAATTATAACGATCTTGTTTGCCCAACTCTTAATTTGTACTCCGTTTAGGACTTGAGATTATCACTGTTTGCCGTCTTCACCTTTTCATCTTTTATACAAATTACTGTATGATCTGAATGACAAGGAAATTCGATAGACGAAACCCTTGGGGACCCTGGTTAGAATAGGTCCCCAGCATCCCCTTGCGTGTCGTAAGAGGCGACTGAATGGGGCGGTCCTTCGGATGAGACCGGAAAAACCGAGGCCCCGTGTCACAGCAGGTGTGGCACGATAAAGATCCCTCCCTGCTCAAAGGCCCTGAGTGCCGAGCATAGGCCTAAATTTGCAGCCCTTCACCGGCAATGGTGACGTCTCCATAATTATATATGAGTGAAATATTCTCGGTGGGACGTAAAACAGTAAATAATCAATCAACCAATCAATCGATAGACGAGCGGTCCCACATACAAGAATATAACAACTACAAATGACACCCGAACTATCTTTAAGGGATACAGCAACCCAGTTTTGTATGTAATTTACATCATCCAGTTAATACTTATAAAATTTATAGACGTTTAAGAGCATTTTATAGCTCTTAACTCACGAAATCTTATATAACATAGGCTTAAACCCAACTGGGCCCCCACTTGGGCTTCATTCTAGACCTCTAGCCAGCGACATATAGCGGACCCACTTTTTCAAAGGACCCCCCCCCCCCCTTTCGACAAATCCTGGATCCGTCACTGTATAATCAAGATATATTTGTAGTAGTTACAAAGGTAACATGTCACGAGGACGCTGTCACGAGGACGCACAGCGTCCTTTTTAATCCTATAGTGTAAATCACATGCATCAGAGCAACCCCCGTTCTTGAACGTGTTTTTACTATCCACGTTTCGGATTTCCCTTCGTTAAACGTAGGTACCGACCAATTTGTGTTCTTCCAAATGTTTTGGTTTTCAGTCGAATTCAGCAATTCTCTCAAGTCATTGCCATTTACAAAATGTTCATAGTAACCCACAAGCATGTTGAATCCTTCCTCCTTTTCACGAGGAGGTCAAAATTCCTCATTTAATCAAATTCCATGTCATCCGGTCTGGGAACGTGATGTTCTCAAATCTTCGCACTCAATCTCCTCTATCTGTTCACTTGCTTGCGAAAGAGTAATATCGTCAAGTGTCCCATAGTCCATCCACATCAAAAATACCCTCACGTGCGTCCTCTACTTCCATTTATTTGGGAGACATATCGGTTGTGCTTTTTTGCTGAATGGTTCTAACGTTGCAAACTGTGCACAGCTTGTATATATACTCTTAGTACTACCACTTCTGTAGTGCATATTTGGTGTTTGGTTGTCATTGGTTCGATCATTGTGTTTTCCTTTTCTCATATAGGCCTAACTGTTCCAACATTGCAAAATACTCTCATCACATCAGTGTTTAGTTTCACTGTGTTTATCATTTCTCATGTATTTCTTATAATCAATCCCCGTCCCGAAAATTCGACAATTTTAATTGTTCGTGTCGTTGGTCATTTTAGTGCTTTGTATAATTCTTCCGTTTGACCTTGCATTAGCTTTGTTTGTCCACCAATATTTACTATCTTTTTTCGCTATTTCTGGGTAGTTCATAAAAAAGGAAAGAAGATTCTCAAGCAATTTCATGATACATGTAATTACTACTTAAAATTCACACCACTCTGCAGATCTTTAATTAGGAATTTTAGATATCCCAGAAAGGATATTCCTTTTAGCAAACAATCCGCACCTTGCATTTTCGTTAAATGAACACACAATTGGCTGTCTTATTACTTTGGTCTTTATATGCACGTTAGGGGGGTGATGATGAGGTCAAAGGTCAGTATGAAAATATCGTGGCACATGCCATAAATTAAAAACTGGAGACAATATTAATACAACCACATGGCAAAGAGATTTATACAGCTTTCAAAACTTCACAACGGTAGCGAATAACAGCAAATTATTATGACATTTCCCCGCGATACAACAGCTAAATGTTCGTAATTTGTGACATATTGTTGCTGTCCTTTCCGTATCCAGACAACAAAACTCGAATGTGTAGTGCATCACAGCGATGAAATTACAGGTGACTCTCGATAACTCAAAGTTTAAGGAGCTTGATATAACTTCGAATGATCGGAAGTCAAGTCCGGAATCTAAAGATCCGATCATTGTGGTTCAGATTTTATTCTAACCAGAGTGCATTGTTTTATTGTTTTGGCACGTTTTCCTTCATATTTTCAATTAACTGATTTGATTTCAACAAGAAGCAATGTATATTATTATATTTATATTGTATTATTAATTTTGTTCTTTTCTCATGTTGAAGTTAAGTACACGTAAACATTTACAAGGCCCAGTACATTAAGATCTAGAAGTTTTGCAGTCACGAAACACCAAGTGTAATCGTCACAATTTTTTGTCGCTTCGATTCATTTGACATGTAATAAATAGCGACGTTTCATTGGTATGTCTCTAAATTATATTCTCAAAAGTACCGTATCATTGTCAAGTGAAAGCAAGTGGTAAATTTTAACTATTAATAGTCGATTCACAAGCACACAGATGGGGGTACCTAGTGATGACCGATTATCGCCGACTTTGTATTGTCGGTCGCCATAATTGAAACGATCTGAATCATCGATTGCATGTCATTTTGATAATCGCAAGTCGTCGACATCAGTATTTTTTTTATGGATAATACGAATATTCCTGTCGCGATTTATTTAAATAAAAAAAATGGCTGAACCTGACGAATCATTTGATAACAGCAATAAAAACCGTGGGATTTATCCACTCCCTGGTAAAACGAAATTCGGTGTTTAGAAATTTTTGGATTTTGTAAAGTAAAAAAAAATGACACAGCGCCTAAGCACATCAAGTACTGGCATCGTCGGAACCCACGAGTTTTCTCTCTGTTACACTGCATTCATTGAACTAGACAAAACCCATGGGTTCCGACGATGCGACACTACATGTAGCTTTATTCCGACAATGTCGGGAAAAGTACGCGAACCGGTAAGTTGTCAAATGCCAAGAACTTTAAGAAGTTTAATTTCAATGTGAATCAATGGCACTTATCATACTTATAAATAACTTGAGTTATATCTGCGAAAGGTGGCAGCTAGTACTTTACATAATTGTGCGCATTTTAGTAAATGTTCAGATTTGACTTTCAGGGGGAAAAATGCGCAATACAACTTGCCCTATGTTAAGGATAAAAACATATCATCTTGGATTTATTCTAGAGTGTTCTTTAATTTTTCAAAAATTGGTAGGCCAAAAATGGCATATTGTGGGTCGAATCCTTTCAAATATCACATAGAAACTGAGCATGAACCAATTATTCCAGAGAAACATGACGTAAAAACGGCAAAAGACAGAGGCCAGACGTCCATACATACCTTTAACAACCCCACGATCGGAAAGATAAACATGCGACGTCAGGAAAACACTGATGATGTCATGTGCAACTGTAATTCTGTTAGTGTAGTTGAAAATGAAATTTTCAAAGCGTGCATTGCTCTTTTGGACTCAAGGTCTTTTATATGAATGCCTTTGATGTTTGAAATATAATAAGATAAACCCTTCAACTAATATAACACTTTGTAGTACTTACATGTATGTTACTTTGGGAATTTGATAACGAGAAGCTTGAAAATACCACGGTTGAAAAATAATTTAAATTTTTTACCCATGATTCAAATAAATATATGAATGATTTATGTATTTAAAACATAATTATGCTAATATAATTATGTTTTCAATCTTATTACGGGTAAAAAGTGCCATCACGGCCAATTTAACGGTTGTGAGGAAATTAGAAAAGAAGATTTTGGAGATGGGTGAGAAAATAAAAGAAGGTACAAAGTGAGCACGATTTGCACGATGGATGGACCAGTTTTCACACAAAACCATACTTCACAACAACTATTCACTTCATTGATGATACTTGGACGACGGGTAATCCCTTTGTCACGGCGGGTGTGACCGGTCAGCAGAGGATACTTACTCCTCCATAGCACCTGATCCTGCCTTCGCTTTTGTCGAAGGTCCGTGTTGCCCCACACTCGATTTTTTATGTGTTTTTTGGGACTATGATTACGTTTGATACTTTTTATATTTGGAATCTACAAAATGCTGTCCTCGGTACCATTCTTGAAAATGAAAGAAATTCATACTTCAGAGAACATAGCAGCAAAGCTGAACTACACAGGCAAAGTGGGAAATTTCAAACGAAATGGCCACAAATCTGCTAATGAAAAGAAAGCATATGAAATGATTTTGTTGCTTGTTTTAAAATTTTTTTTTAGTGTCCCCGAGTGAGGAAAACTACTGTTGGATGTCAATGAAACAAACATCAAACGTAGTACCTGCAAATTACCATCGGTAACACTGACCAATCGGATTGAAGGGCTGTTTACGAGAATTTTACTATATAGTATTCTGTTGTAAACAACAACACTTGGGGGGCCGTCAATGACTAGCTTGAACCAGTTATACGCCCCCTCCCCCACCTCCCCCATGTCTTGTTGCTCACATCAGACTACTGTAGTAAAATTCTCGTAAACATCCGTTCATTGCGATAGGTCAGATTTACCGGCGGTATGGTCGGGTACCGTGTGCAAATAGTGTTTATTTCATTGAATTCAAACAGCCAATTGATGAGTAATATGATAATTTCTCACACGCCTAGTAAAGCTAAATGTCAAGATGTTGTTTGAACAACAGAAAAATAATGCATTCTCGTGACATACAAATTGCTGTTACAGAAATAACTGAACAGTTATACGATTGGTACTGCTTGTTGTTTTGTTTTACGTCTTTTTGACAATATTTAACTCGTATTGAGACGCCATCAGCTGTAGGTGAAGTACCACAAATTTAGACCCATGCTTAGCAGCTATAGGACCTTTCTGTTACGTGCCAACGCCTGACGTAACATGTGGCCTTTGTAAATTCATATCCAAAAGACATGCGATTCTAACTTCTAAGTGTCGAATGTTTGTCAAAAGAACAATCGCTATCTAGATCTAACTTTATATTGACCTTACGTTAGACGCAGCCATGTCACGAATAGGACTCGAATTCACCACCTTCTGATTACGAAGCGAATGCTTTAGCACAAAGCTACCGTGACCAGTAGGTAATGTTCCAGTGTGACGTAGTTCTTCTGTTTATATGACACTCCTTTGAGATTTGAGACATCACAAACTGCTTATGCCTGTAACAGTGTGGGTTCTTTAAAGTGTCAACGTCTGCAGCGGTTTGGGACCTCCGTATTTACGATTTCATCCGAAATACCCGTACGTCTGACTTCTAAATATCGAGCGTTTGTCAAAGGAGCAATTACTACTCATGTTTTACGTCTTACGTTGGACAAATAGGGCTCGAACTCACGACCTCCTGGTTCGAAGTGAGAGAGAACCGCCACATTCAGTCGCCTCTTACGACACACAAGGGGATGCTGGGGGTCCACCGAAATTTGAAAAGAAACTACAGTATTAAAGAATGATAATCATCTACCATGTAAAGGCAAAGATAACGAAAAGTGATCAATCTCGTAAGTCCCAAATAGAATACAAAAACAAGAGTTGGCAAATACGGACCCCTGGACACACCAGAGGTGGGATCCGGTGCCCAGGAGGAGTAAGCATCCCCTGTTGACCGGTCACACCCGCCGTGAGATCAGATAAACGGAGCGATCCGTAGTCAAATCAGTGTATGAAAAACCCTGAAAAACGGCTTAACAATTGTTATGAAAGACATCAGACAACATTTTATTCAATGGTAGGTCATACTGGTAAACTAAATCGTTATAACGACCATAAAATTTACAAAATGCTGCCTTTAAACGTGACTGTTGAAACCCCTGCAACAACAACTTGTTTGTAAGTAGCATGAAAAACTACCGTTACGGTAAGGGACGACAACTCTTTCAACATTAATTTAAAGAGAAATTGCAGTAAGGATTGGCAACTCATTCTCTGGAAATTTAAGGAGAAACTACAAGGAACGACAACTCCTGTACCATGTATTTAAAGAGAAACTACTATAACAATAAAGAGACAACTCCTCTACCATGGACTAAAGAGAAACTACATAACAACAAGAGGTACTGTGATCAATGCTCACTAAGATAGCCCCCGCTTACCCCATCTCCCGAAGGGTATTGTTAACTGTTCAAGAATTTGAAATGGTAATCATATTGCTACCTTTATGTCCAGAGGCTTGACCTTTGACCTTTTGAACCCAAATTCAATATAGGAAACGTCTTTGACTCATGGACAGTTCATTTGTATGACATGGTGATTCTAGGTTGAAAGTATATGCTCTACAGCCCAAAAATCACATGGTATTCTATGTCCAGTGCGTTTGACCATTGACCTTTTGACCCTACATTCAATAGGGAAATCTTCGTCCCATGAGTAGTCCATATGCATGATATGATAACTCTAGAACGCATAGACAATCCTCTAAAGCACAGTAATCATATTGCTACTTCGATGTCCAGTGTGTTTGACCTTTTGACCCCAAATTTGATAGGGAACATCTTCGTTCCATGAGTAGTCCATATGTATGATATGGTGACTCTAGGTAGAAAGGATAACAGTTTAGAGCCCGGAAACCATTTTGCTACTTCATTGTCCAGTGCGCTTGGCCTTTGACCTTTTGACCCCAAAGTCCATAGGGAACATCTTCGTCCCATGGGTAGATCATATGTGCAATATGGTTACACTAGGAAAAGATAACTCTTTAGAGCCCGGAAACCATTGCGTCTACAGACGGACGGACAACCGGATTCCAGTATACCCCCTACAACTTCGTTGCGGGGGTATAATAAAGAACGACAACTCCTCTACCATGGATTAAAAGGCAAGCTACTATATCATACCAATAAAGAACGACAACTCCTCTATACCATAGATTAAAAGTGAAGCTACTATAGTATAACAATAAAGAACGACAACTCTTCTACCATGGATTGATTTAAGAGAAATTACAGTAACCCCTTTACCAGATCAAGGAACCAAGTCTTCACTAACATGTGTATTTTTCTCAATCAGGCCTAAATTGTGCAGCCTTCACCGGCAATGGTGATGTCTCCATTCTCGAGTGGGACGTAAACAGTAATATCATCAATCAATCTAATCAAAGAAATCAGCTTTAAAAAAAATAATTCTTGTATCTGAAATACTCCCGAAGCCGTTCTAGAAGGATGGTTTTTGTAATTTAAGGTACTTCAATTCTTTCCCTGCAGTGTATTAGAAAGTCTCTTTACGTTCATTTACAGATAGGTAAGGATACTCTTCTATGTCACTCTAGTGCAATTTATTGTGTTTAGAAAGTGGATGCTATATAGAATAAACAATGAGTAGTGCAATAATGATAATAACCATGATAATAAAGAACTATAGTTATTGTTGCGTGTGTAGTAGCGTTATTGATTTCATTTTCAGTAACCCGGATGATAATTAAAGCCGGTCTATTCTGTCTCAGCTGTCTACAGAAAACAATTTTTGAAAACATAATTTAAGTTTTAGATCTCCTTTAAAAAATGTATTATGAAACCACATAGTACAGTGACAGGTCTCGTTAGGTTTCCATCAAAGATTATCTTGAAACTCGTGGCGAAGGAAAATTGAGTACCTAATCCGTATGCACTGAATCAAGTTTAGGTACAATACAATATTCATTTGTTTTAAGTCTTATCCTACAAATGGGCGTTTGATGTGAGTCAAAAAAGAGTTACGGTGCTTTGAATCTTGCTCAAGTCGAATGTTGCTTTATTTCAAGCTTAATAAACATTAACCCGTGTATGTATGGATAGATATGAATTTAAAGTTAAATCAGAGTTTGGAGTTTTGAAACCGTATATGAATAAAGGTAGAAATTATATGTACATGTATGTAAAGGCAAATATAACGAACAGTGATCAATCTCGTAAGTCCCAAATATAATATAAAACAAGAATTGGGCAAACACGGACCCCTGGACACACCAGAGGTGGGATCATGTGCCTAGGAGGAGTAAGCATCCTTTGTCGACGGTCACACCCGCCGTGAGCCCATTGTTTTGATCAGGTAAACGGAGTAATCAGTAGTCATTTTACATGGGGATTTGTTATGGTTATGATTGTTTGAAAGCGGAATTTGTATATTGGATAATGCCTAAATTGAAATTAATAAAGCTTAACTTTGATAGCGGGACCTATCTTTAATTTATCAAATATATCCCTAAACGAAGTAAAGAAAGGCTAAATTCAATTCATACAATTAGAAATACTATTAAGTCAGATTCCTTTTTGAAATAGATCAAAATTGACCTTGATCAGGTAAACTTCAAACAGGTAAGCTAATAATTTGAAGATAATGTCAAATATTTGAGAGCAATGAGTTTAGAATTAATCTGTTTTGTAATAATTGAACCTATCTTTGCTTTATTACATTGTAGGTTCAATCATTAATTAATTAACCGTAATAGATAAAAAAAAACAAGTTCAAATTTGAAAACTACAGTGATGTACAGTGTTTCTTAGACTGGGCTGCGTTCAAGATCGTAGCGGCTAACTTAGCCACTCGGTTACTAAGGTTAGATTATATCTAGGTATCTTAAAGGCACTGTATAAATTGACGCTAGTTATCCCTACGTAAGGCTAGTCTAGCGTACCGTTTAAGATCATAGCGATTACCGAGCTCTACATAGCAGCTACGCCTTGCTTTTTCATATTTAGACGGCATTTAAGGACAAAAACTTGAGTCCATAATTATCTTATAATGTGTTATATTCTGATCAAAATTTGTCTGTCATATAGTATAGATGGTGATTTTCTGAGCCATTCATCTGGTTATCAATAGTGCATTACAAGAACTGTGATAGCGTCTAGTGACCAAGGCCTGGAACACCAATATGTATTGTTTTACTGAAGATGTTTGGTCTTTCTCCAGAAGTGAGAAGGTTGTTTTTATACTTAACAAGAAAAATGAGATTTCAGACAGAACGCATTATATTTCATTTGATACCAAAACTTAATTGTACGGTAATCTTTTAATTTTTTTATTTTTGGTCAATGTAAAAAATAAGGAATAGTAATATTGATATTGAAATGCATTTCATACATGTACCTCTTTGGGGAAATAGATAGTGACTTTTATATGGAACAGAATGGGTTAGACATCGCTCAATTAGAAGTTTTACAAACATCTTTTACGAAATTTCAACAGCTTGACTATCATTGTGCGAAATATGAGAATTCATGAAGTCAATTCACTATATATTTATTTTATATGTTAATTTGTATGACCAGAAAACTATAGTGTAGGTAGTCAGTTTTGGGGTTGTAAACGTAGTTTTAGAATATATCAGCTGACGATATTCATAAATTCGTATTACGTATTTATCATGTATAGAATTCTACCACTAATTGCACCGCCATGTAGCGTCAATAAACGAAATACATTATCGCTCCGTGTGTTTACAACATCGTCATCTTGTGACCACGGCTTCCATCGGCCACGTAAGCACCACTAGAATTACAAAACTCGCCGTCCACACAAAGTTGTAGCACTTACGTAGTCAAAGGGAATGATACTTAATGTGCCATAAACATTGATACACGGGGTAATTGGACAATAACGGAGAATTACGGACCTCGTTAAGCGCATCCGATCGAACACGCTCCTGGAAATAGAATTTGTACGTAGAAGCCAGATTACACGATTTCTACAAAGAATACGTCAGCTTCTCCAGAAGAGATATTGCTAATAAGCGGCGGCATCCTTATCATTTTTTTGGTGTATAACATTCTTTCAAAAGAATAAATGAAGAAATATCCAATGTAGTGATCCTATAGATACATGTGCAACTTTTTTGCATCCTTTTCCAAACCGAGTCCGTAAATATACAGCAACATTGTTAACAAGATTCATCTTATTAGTATCAGCATAGATGTATTTTCCAGATACGTGTTTTGGTAGGTTTTAAGGTAGCCCTGTATTCTTTATGTTACCACGTCACGTCACAAGATAGCGATTTCAATGCTTTGTGATATTGTTTGTTTTGATCACTGTTGTTAGTATATCACCATAGTTCAGTGGTTATAGCGTCGTGCTGGTACACCGCAGGTCCCGACTTTGAATCCGACAGGGACTCTTGTTCATATTTAAAAATCATTCAAAATTCCAAAATTTCCATCTCCTTGATAATACTTATCACATATCTTTTATAATTAAATAATTTCACGTTTTTTTGAAAAACTTTTCCCAGATGTTGTGAGCCACCTTAAGGACGTCATTTGATGTTTTCGAAATATGTCTTGCATCAAGTGTGTACAATGTTACGAGAGAGAGAGAGAGAGAGAGAGAGAGAGAGAGAGAGAGAGAGAGAGAGAGAGAGAGAGAGTTGAAAAATATATTTTGCCTGGCCACGTCTTATTTTCTGTCCCGACTTAACGAGTTTCTTAAATAAATATATATTTTTAAATATTTGAGGGTAAACATAAAATATAACTCATTTTTGTGTTGACAGTCAAATTCTGTTAATCAATACAAGGTTTATCGTTAACTGTGTTATGTAAACAATGTAGTGAACTTGGGTCTGTTAAAATTGGTCTGGGGCGGATTGTCCGGTACCCACCCTTTTGCCGGAAGTAAGCAAACCCGAATCTGTCATATATACCTCGTGCTCTCGTAGAGAACAGACGTGTTTCTGTCTCTGGGGAATATAATATAATTTGGGTGTTTTGTAATATATCTTTGTTTTAAACAAGAAAGTACTTGTCACGAATAGTTTCTAGTGTTTATTTGGGGAAATTCACTTCATTGGCGCTGCGAGCAGGGTTTCATCGGTCTTTTTTGACCGAGGTCAGCGGTGCTCAGGGACACCCTGCGTCCGCCATAATCGGTTTTGTTTAGAATTTGTAATTATATTTTGGGCAATTTTAGCAGTAATTGTATTTTTATAGATGCTGTTTAGCTGCAAATGTGCTTGTTTGTGTTTAGGACCGTGTGGGCGTGTCGTTTGGGTCGGCTGGTGTAAATTATTTAACGAGGTATTAGGAGTTACTGTTGTGTTTGGGCCGATGAGTGAAAACAGTGTCTTGGTCGGTAGGGGCCTATTGTGGGATGGGGCGTCCGGGCCAGAGGCTGGGCCAGTGGCTAGTGGGGTCAGGGGCGAAATGCAGGCAACGTGGACTCATGCCTGACAGGTGACCAGTGTTTTTTTGTACACCATTTAGGCGCCCGTTATAGTACCCGGAAGTGCGTTGAATGCAGATACTACCCTAATGGGGGAGGTAGATATTCCTTGACCCAGGGGGTACTGATCTTGCTGCTGGAGGTCCAGTAGTTGGGGATAACAGGGCCACAACTGATTAGGGCTAAACCAGGTGGACACACCACGAATGGAAATTGTCATGGCGAGTCTTGAGGCCATGCAGACATGCCAAACCCAAATGGCCGCCCAAGTAGCACACGTAACACAGTTGATTGCGGGGTTGTCGGGCTCCTTGGAGGGGATAGAAGCTCCCAGGGCCGAGCCCCAGGGGGGACAGGGGAAGATAGAGTCCCCCAGGGATGTGTAGACACACCCCCCAGTAAATTATTAGGAACCGGCATGTCTAATACGGCTAGTATACCAAAGACACTCGATCACTCGGCCAGTAGTGGGTACTTTTATCTCCAGGGGGTATGTCTGAGCAGCTGATCCCAGGGGAGCCACATATGAGTTTAATGTCACAAACGTATGGAAGCCCAGTAATGTATCGGCTCCCAGTCAGAGGAGTGGTCAAGCGAGTGGGATAAGTCAGGCCTCAATTGCATAGCGTAGGTCTCAGGACAGGAGAAGGGCAGTGCCTTGGGTGAACCACTGTATAGCAATGAAGGTTTGCATAATCTAATGTAGGTTGAGAGGTTCCAGCACAGGGTGTGAATGCGTATGGTTATCGGAATCCCCGGGAGCCCATGGTCAATTGTACACTTCAGTAGGGCAGAGTCAGTATGGTAGAACGGAAATGTCAGGTACCACCATAGGTGCCCCTGTAGGCGGTCAGGCTTTATCAAATAGGCAGGTCTCATTTGCCCCAATGCTTGGAAGTGAGAGTGGTTCACTGGCCTTCCCGAGAGGTTCTCCGGGACTTCGTCATCATGGTCACCTAGTAATAGCTCGTCAAGGTCACGTCGTAACATTTCAGTTGAAGCTAAGAGTCTCAGGTACAATGGTAGTTGGATGGGGACTGTTCTATGCTAAGTTTTAGGACATTGGCTAGGTACTTAGCTGGAATGATGACGACTGCCTTTTAGCCTTGAGTGTGTCAGTAGAGGGACCGCCCTCCGTTACTTCCATATTCTCTCCTCCCGCGGGAGAGAATGACGTTTAGAGAAATAGCTTCCCGATTCGAGCAGCGATTCGTAAGGTACATTGCAGCCGCGTCGCAGGTTGAGTTTAGTTCTATGACTCAGGAACTTGACGAAAGCTTAGAACAATGGGCAGACCGAGTTATTGAAACCGCGCAGCGTGCTCTTGGGGCTCGAGTCCCTGGTCAGGTTCTTCAAACAGGCAGTCTTACGTTTTGCTATGGGATGCCAGGATATTCGCGCAGTAGAAGGTTGATCGATAGTGCCCCATGTCTCTTGATGAGGCTGTCCATCGTGTTAAGACTTACCAGCTAAACCGTCGTGCCTTCACGCCGCGTCGAAGGGGGCTCACGCGTGTGTCATATGGAACCATCGTCTGGGGAAAGACATCTAGTCTCCCTCGCCTGTCCCACAGAGAGAGCGATATCGAGCTGAGATTCCAGAGCGCCCCCAGACACCGACCAGTTCATTTAGTAGGTCGCCATCCGAGATGGAGGATAAAGGTCCCGAGCGAGACAAGGGGGTTCTTCCCCCAGTCCAGACCGCGCTCATCGGGAAGTGCTATGAGTGTCACCGTCCTGGACATTTTCGTCGCGACTGTCCAAATTGGTCAGGACCAAGATCAGATAACCCTTCCCATCGTAATCAAAAGGACACAGACACAAAGCATGTGAGTTTCAAAAGCCCCGCTACTGTCGAAGCAGCAACAAGGCCATACCCTCCATAAGGTCAGGAGCCATGAGCTATGGCGAAAGAGCGTGGCGAATTCCAGTTAAGATTAATGGGGTCCACATATCTGCTGTTAATACTGCGGCAGAGATCACTATACTGTCTGAGTCAGTTTATGGTAGTATGTCCCTCCCCTAAGGTATTGTCAAATGTAGATGTAAACTTGGCAGGGGGTGGGGCAACCATGTCAGTGGGGTCTCTAGGGGCCAGTGCAGTTAGAGATATATGGTGATCGGGTGGAACATTGTGTATATGTAGCCCCATTACAGGATGATATGCTCCTAGGGATTACTTTTTGCAGAATTATGGGGTGAGATTACACTGTGGGGCCGGAGAATTACAGTTAGGTAATAGTGAACCAGTTGCAGTTGACGCACAAAAGTGGGTAGGTTCGGTGAAGGCAGTGTCGGTCCGCAGAGTGCGCTTGCCTCCCTTTTCAGTGAGATCGTTGAATGCTCAGTGTCAAGGGAGCTACCCGACTTCATCCTCGAACCAGTAGATAATTTTCCTCCAGGGTACTCCCATCACGCTCCTTCAATAGTCTGGGAGGTGTAAGCTCTGTCTTATCAATAGTCGTCGCGGAGCCATGTGTTTAAAGCCGGGCGGAGTTGGCAGTCGCTAACCTTGCATCAGAAGTCGAACGTGAACCTGTAACCGTGCGACAGGTGGGTGTCGGGGATAATGCGGTTCC
>CAJDSM010033018.1:34704-39997 GCA_903981925.1 Ostrea lurida
GTACCACCCCGTATAGGCCTTCAGGAAATGGCCAGGTGGACGGTATAACGCAACTTTGATGGATGCGGTGCGTTGTTTCGTGGACAACCAAGTAAAAACGTGGGATAAGCACCTGGGCCTCCTAGCGGGTGCAATGCGCTCAGCTGTCAATAGACAGACAGGTACACCCCTAATAAATGATGCTGGGCCGTGAGGTAAATAACCCTGCGACCCTTAGGTTTAAACCTCCCCCAGGGGAAGTTTACGGAAGTGGGGGTGAGGGGGATAGCGATGCATACCTAGCTGGGCTTGAAAAGACGCTTCAGGTGGCGCACGAGGTAGCAAGAGAAAAATTGTCGCGTGCTCTCAAAAGTCGATGAAAAGGGACTATGACCTTCACATGCGAGCTAGGGAGTATAAGGTTGGCGATTTGTCTATTGGCGCCGCAATGCCGGTAAAAAGGTGCAATCAGTTTGGTTAGGCCGGAATAGTCGATCAAGTCAAGTCAGACACTGTGTATGCTATCCGCACCCGCCGAGACATTAAAATCATGCATCACGACAAACTGAGGCCCTGTATCTCGCGGAAGCTCCTAAGTGGATTCGAGACAACCAAGCGCCATTCTTCCGACCGCTGCGTGCCAGATAACGACTCGCAAACACTAGCGCCCGCTAAGCTGGCAATAACTCGCAGAACAGTCAATATAGCAATGCCCCGTATCTCGGGACACGCAGCCGCACGGGGGCACAAAATCCTGGACAAAACGCGGGTCTGGATTCAGAGGCTGTCCAGGGCAGAAAACGATCTGCCAAGCCGGTCGAAGTACAGGTATTGCTGTGCAAGTCGACGAGGCCAGTTGGTCTCATGGTACAGTGTGATACCTGCAAGGACTGGTTTCACCCAAAATGTGTGGTGAGACCGAGGACATGTCAAAAACATCCCCACTTACAACTGTCCCGACTGCACTCTGGTAGGTGTCGTAGGTGGGGACGATTGACAAGTTGGTGTGTGGATCCATTCAAGTGTCGCGTAGGCGAGTCTGGTTGCAGGTAATTTGTGCAGGTACCCAGATTCGAATGACTGAACTAGGGACGAACCACTGTCGGGCATTGCAGGGGGGTAAATTTGATGAGTTGTGTGACTCCTGCATACTCATGAGGCCCCTGGTGCGGAGTCGGTTTACCGCGGTCCCACTTGACAGCTGTTGTTGGGCGGGTTCGTCGGCGATGGAATCCCGTGGGTATCCAATGTCCTTAGGCGATTCCTTCCTGTACCTGATTGTCCGGTACCTTGTGATTTGTTTTGCGTCGAATTCCATATCTATGATAATTGTATTATGATTTGGAAGTAATTGGTATTTTTTGTGTTGTTTTTTTGCACTGCGTATGACAGGTTGGGGGCAGATGATAAGCTAATTAGACAAGGGTTTCGGAATTGGACATTTCCATCCTCACAAATGGGGAATGTAGTTGAACTTGGTCTGTTAAAAGTGTCTGGGGGCGTGATTATGTCCTGGGTACCGGACTCCTTTTCCGGAAGTAAGCAGACCCGAATCTGTCATATTATACTCGGCTCTCGTAGAGACACAGACCGTGATTTCGCTCTGGGATATAATATAATTTGGGTGTTTTGTAATAATATACTTTTTTAGACAAGAAGAGTCTTGTCAACGCAATTAGTTTCTAGTGTTTATTTGGGGGAAATTCACGTTCAACAAGATTTGAGCCTTGTTTATGTTGTAGAACAACGCACACTAGTGAAAAGTTAATTTTTGTAATTCAAAGCATTCCGAATTTTGCACAGATCGCAAGTTAACTGTCAAATGGCACATTTTTAGCTAAAGAATACTTATAAAAGTTATCAGTACATCGATATCAGAAACTTAGAATCAATAACCATTACCTTCTGCAAAAACTTTAGTAAACCAACAAACACATGTACCTCAAGTCTTTAGTTTTACGCAACAGAATAATACACTCATCTGATAATAAGCTGTTGTTATAATGCCATCACTTCAAAATTTTGTGAAGCTCCTTTTAGTATACATGTGACAGTGGAATTCTGATGAATGAAAATGAAAAAACAAATAATATTACGGAGGAAAATTTTGAAATCAGCGCCCTTCATTTCAACATGTGCAGTGCTTTTTTTCAGTGTCATTTCAGAATTTGAAGAAGTTAAATGCTTTTATGCAAGTGGACGCTGAATAGTGAAAATTTGTGGACTCTTTTCATCTCTGAAATAAATACTTCATGGTATCCCTATTTATAATAACCCTGAATGTGTGTACGTGATTATCACACATTGGTGGTAGTCTACGAACATTATAGTAACACATACGTAGACAATGCAAAATACCCTGTACTACGCAATAGTTGACCATGGTGAAAAATGATTTTGCATTATTAAAATATTGAGTGCATATAAATGGCTACTTTGTATGAAATGCGCTGCAATATAGATTGGTAAATGAAGTTCCATTATCCAAGCTATTGTGGGGTGTATACCATGATATATGGGAAGAAACTGGCGTTGGTGCGAAAATAAAAGCGCGGCAGTTTCTTTTTTCGTATACAATAAAGCCCATTGAGCCTCATTTTCAGTAGCTGAAAAAGAAATAAGTTGTTTGCATTGAAATAGCGAAACCTTTTGGTGGGACTTCCACGGAAACTTTCGAGATAAAGACGTAACGTTCGCGTTAACACCTCGAAAGTTTACATGTAATTGTTTATTATTTAAAGCGGTTTAACAAAAAAAAAAACAACAAACAAAAATAAATAAAAAAAAAAAACCAACCCAAAAAACAAAAAAAAAAATAAACAAAACAAAAAAAACCAAAAAAAAAAAAAAAAAAAAAAACCAAAAAAAAACAAACCCAAAAAAACCCAAAAATAAACAAACAAACAAAGACAAAAAAAAAAGAACAAAAAAAAAACAAAAACAAAAACACACAAAAAAACCAAAAAACCCAAAAAAAAACACACACACACAAAAAAAAAACCCCGAACAAAAATAAACCAAAAGACAAACAAACAAACAAAGCAAAAAGTTCCAGGTGTAACCACGTGTAACTAGTGTGAAATACATAGCATTATCCTAAGAAATATGACACTTAAAATTTTCAATTTTGAGTTGTGTTAAATGATATTATGATATTATATTTTATATATGGATATTTCATTCCACCATTTTCAATCAAATTGATTTTTCATGCTATATCATCTACATGTAAAGTTGTCCCGCTTTTGCTTTATGTTGGCAACGCAACTATTTTGCACCAGTGTATGCACCAGTGTATATATTTTTTTGGAGAGCGTATATACTGTACATTGTGATGTTAAATGTTATATTTTTTCAACGATTGTTATTACTTTTGTCCATGTTTATTTTCCTTTCATTGTTCCTGTTTTGTTATGTCCTTCTTGACTCCACAATGGTTTGAACATTTGATATGGTCTGTCACATCTAAATGTATAATAACTACAACTATTCTTTATGATATTTGAAAAATATTGTCACAGTGTATTACGTTTTTTTTACCAATACCGATTGCCTGCCTTTTCCACTCCCCTTTATTTTTTGTACGCTTACTTCTGACAAGCAGAATAATACAAATTCGAGAGCTCCGTGCGAGCAATCGGCTCCTTCTTATTATTCGTGCAATGTGTATCCAAAAGAACTTGCTCGTTCACTATGTTCTATTTAGCATCTCTATTTCCTAAATGCAAAATTTTTGTCAGTTCCTTAGTGGTCTTTGTCAATCACTGCACAAGAAGACAATGCTGTCTTAATCAATTATTTTGCAGCTTTTTACAGTATACTACTTCTTTCTAGTAATATTGAGTCAACCCGGACCACATGACAGACAATGTACTGATATATCATCTTAATATAAAGAAAGTCATCAGAAACAAAAATTAGCTCACCTTAATACTTTAGTTAGATTTTGACATTCTTATGCTTACCGAAACACACCTTGACAGTTAACGTGTGTACATGAAAGCCTCGGTTGTTAGATGGTTTTCATACTATTTTTTCGTAAAGACCGTACACTCTTGCGGAGGGTGTTTGATATATATATCTAATCTTTCACAAGTACAAAGACGAATGGAATGAGAGGGCCTAGTCGGTTTAGAATGTTAGTATGTTAGAAGATCCACTAGTACCGTAATTACCTTACTCGCTGTGTTTATAGACCTCCGTCTTGCTGACAATAGGATTTGACAAAACTTTCACTGTCACTAGAGTAAAGCCGGCGACGCATCAGACCAACATTATCATGTTGGAGATTAAATGTAGATTTTTTAAATCCCAATGGTCACACCCTATGACGCGACACTCACTGGTTGCGCTTCACTGTTCTGACCAAAGGTAAAAAATGTTGTTTTCTACCAATGGCTACCATTGGTACGCACTGTTTGACGAAAGTGATCAGTTGGTTAGCCTCAGAACTGTGAACGGATTTGTTTTAGCCCATTGATAAGGAAAAATAACTATGGTAACCCATTAGTCAACCAATGGTAAACAATTAGTTACCAATGGTAAACCATAGTTTAACAATGGTAATCCAGTACTACCAATGTAACCAAGCTTTACCATTCGTAACCAGTGGAAAACGTTTAAACTACTTAGTAGTTATACTTCTCTCATGCAGAGCAAACATATTACATTACGTTTTTACTTGCAGTTCAAAGTCAGAGAAATGATCTTCTGCAAGCACTAAGTAGATACCGGCAAAGTACCATCGTTTTTTAAGTATGACTGTTCCTCCAATATTCTATGGAGACTTAAAAAAGTCACATTCGATTTCTTGACAACTTCTTGATTGTGTCTATTGAAATCTTGCCTGAGTACAATCCAAGAAAAGTGTGCGTGATAAACGAATTCTTAAATGATAAAAATGATTATTTATCATGTTTGTATTGGGCCTATCTTTATTCAAATTCTTACAGCAACACATAAAACATGCAATTGGTAATATTGTCCAACTGAAGTTAAAGAACTTGCCACGCCATTTTGAAGAATCCGACTTGAATTAAAACGAAAAACCCGGGCTAACTCAATCCTACCGCGAATTGGCTCGGCCTGCAAGAAAATACTACCAATGGTAATGACCTTTGGTTAACATTCGGTACCAATGGTGGTTACCAATGGTGATTAAATTATACCAACATGTAACCACTGAGAAGTTGTGAAGCGCACCCACATATAACAACCGCCTAGAAAGACAATACTTCGCGACCCCACTAGAAAATCCCAAACATACTAGCACACTTATTGACCCATTCTAAACGAACAGATACTCGTGTAAGCT
>CAJDSM010033020.1:395-10667 GCA_903981925.1 Ostrea lurida
GGGGGGAGAGGATTAACTAATTCGTTAAAAATGCAGTTGTAGTAATGAGCCCTACAGACAAAACAATATTGTTACAAGCTTTGTCAGCTGGAACCAGAATTCATTGATCACTTCCGGTTTACGAAACACGGAAGTATAAATGATACGGACTTTGGTACGTATATGTCTAATACGGGATTTTAAAAATCTTCTTATACTTTTAATCCATTCTGATAAGGTATCAAGTTCTTCTTTTTCATATTTGACCCATCGTCTGGCATAATCTTCGACAGAATTCATAATGGAGATGAAGTTCTGTCGCCAATTAAATGACCGAGTTTTCTGAATTTGGGACTTTTGAGATAAGTGATCTTAGATCCTCATTTTAAACTATATTTACATCACTGTAATGACATGTCCAGCTGGACTGTAGTTGAAAGAAGAAGAAGAGAACAAGTGGGTGGATTAAGTATATATTGTCAATATCTAGGCACTGCATAGTATAATGAATAGCGGTTATATTCACTTAGTCCGTGTATCTGGACAAGTATTACACCTTAAAGGAAGAAACACTATTACTATTGAGTTTAAAGCTATACAGAAATATACAATAGACTGTTGGAAATAAAAAAACAAAAACAAACAAACAAAAAAAAAAAAAAAAAAAACCACCGTTTTGTGTCCTTAGGTAAAACAGAATTCCAAATGTGGAAATTGTAATCAAAGAACCAATCGAAAGGAAGCTAACTGACATCCATTGGTGGGTGTCACATATCTGAATACTTTTCATCAGCGTCTCTGGTGTATGTTGGATTAATTAGTTGTACCTCTGAATCGTTGACAAATGTTGTTTCACTAGTGTTTTACTCATTGATAACTACATGTATGAACAACAATTAGTATTAATGCTTTTGGCAAGATAACAAAAGATAACAATATGGATCATAAGTTTTTAACAGAAGATACATCGTTTGCATCTTGTAGCTGAGTTACAATGTTGATTGTCACATTGGCATGCATTCAGGCAGAGATGATCGTATTATCCAGCAACACAGGCTTCCTCACAATTCCAGCCAAAGTTACCCCCAGCGGGCATCCTACAACAGATTAAACTATATCCAGTGCCATCTAACTTTACAGCAATGCTCATCTTTGAAACCTCTGATGTTTTAACATTATTCGGAATTCTAGATAAATAATTTTAAATTTTGCACACATAAAAAACGGTGAATTTCTTAGTTGGTTAGATAGATTATTCATTCCAATCCCTTCATGAGTATACATTTTCCTTCTCCCGTGATTAAAGGGCAGACTTGATGATTTTTTCCATCCACCGTGATTTAGAGACAGATTTGATCAGTTTTCTTTTTTTTCTTGATTTAGAGGTCGATTTGATGAATTTCCCCAAGCGTTTGAAACTTTTAAAGAAAAAGTGATATATAAATACAATATGAAATGGTACATACCTACACAGCTACTGGCTCCATTATCGAAATATTCATTGTAACAGTAGAGTTAATCTTAATCATGATATCATAGTACATGATCCCAAATGTAAGTGAATAGTAATAATGGAGCAATTATTTCGTATTTCAAATTTTTGGAAGTTCTAAAACATATATCAACAAAATTTGATGAAAAATTATCATGTTTAAGATAAAAGAGGGAATTTCTGAAAAAAAAATATATGACAAAGAAACTTTTATTGCATGCTGAAATTAAGATGTCCGTACTTGCGACAATCATCATGATTAAGGCTTAATACCTGACACATGGTCGTCAATAAATACACCGTCTGAACAATAACGCGTGCATCCATTCTAAAATCTCATAAAGGAATTAAAACTATTTGTTATTGAGGAAGTATTTTTATCATCGCTTAGCGTTTTTGGGAAATTTACAAAGAACTTGGTATATATTATGTGGTTTCCCACTTATGGTAAAATACACAGAGCATGTTTCGTACAAAAACAAACCCTATCCCAAAACAAAACAAACAAAAACCCACAAAAATAACGTCAAGGCATCGACGTTTATTGCAAACGTAATTAAAAAAAATTACATTTCAGCAATTACTTGTAAATGGACTTCATGGTTTACATATATATCTATCCAATGCCTATACCAGGGTTGAAAACTTCCCCAAAATCTTACAAACAAAATACATTGCTGAATCAAGCAAAATATCTTCCAATATCCTATCCTTGCTCTTCACGAAAATAATAACAACTCTGAAGGAGCGCTGAATTAAATAAGGATTGCGCCGTTTACCTGATCAAGACAATGGGCTCACGGTGGGTGTCATCGGTCTATAGGGTATGGTGATTCCCCTGAGACACCTGATCCCACCTCTTGTGTATCCAGGAGTCCGTGTAGCCCAACCTTTGTTTTGTATTCTATCTATAACTTAAGGGAGTGATCACAGTTCGAATTCTGTGCCTTTTTATAAGACAACAATTGACACGTAGCGGGTTGTAATGACAAACTTGATCGTTGTAACTATCACAGGCTTGAGAAATCTTTACTTGAATCGAGACCAATGGAACTCTCTAACATCAACTTGTTGTCAGTAGGTTACCTTGATATTAGGATGTGTGGGACTGACGATTTTGAAGTTGCCACAAATCTCCGAATGACAAATAAAAACTCTGATATTCGCCACTTTCATTTAATTTCAAATACATTACATTTAGAACATAATCTATAATTTAGATATGTTTCACGTACGATATAAAATGGCGAAGTAACAATGAATTAAACGTAATCATTGTCCAAAAACACATACAAAATCGAGTGTAGGGCAACACGGACCTTCGACAAAAGCGAAGGCAGGATCAGGTGCCATGGATGAGTAAGCATCCTCTGCTGACCGGTCACACCCGCCGTGTGATATGACAAAAATAATAGCGTTCGTTTGATCATTTACAACGTCGGCAGTGTCAATGATTGCTCCGTTTACCTGATCAAGAGTATGGGCTCACTGCGGGCGTGACCGGGGATTAGTACTCTTCCTGGACACCTGATCCCACCTCTGGTGTGTCCAGGGGTTCTTGTTTGCCCAACTCTTGTTTTTGTATTCTACTTGGGACTTACGAGATTGATCACTATTCGTTATCTTTGCCTTTATAGTGAGAAGTGCACGGAGGAGCACGTCTTTGATTTTCGTCGGAAGTCTTCAACTACACTGTGTTTTCATTGTAACAGCTAATGAAATTAATTGAAAGGTGATTGTATAATCGGAATCCTGAAAAATATTAATACCGATAGGCAAAATAAGAATAATTGGTGATTTTGATTGAAAAATTATAAGAAATGTATAATACATGTCTATGGTATTCGGAGAATATTACATATTTGTCACCATTATTTATGAAATATATACCTTAGAATTGATGCTACAATTAAATTAGTATATGTAGATATTTGTAAACATAATCACCACTAGATCTGACACTTTCACACGCCACTCCACCAATGAATAACCTGAAGTGTTTCATTTATATTCACTTTATAAATCAAGCTATAAATACAACACATTGATGATCAAGGAAGAATTTGATAGTTAAACATTTGACATGACAGGAAAATGAATCATTTCAGGAAGAATCCGCTTTGAGAGAAAGATTTCTATCGTTATCGATTATTTCACTGATACTTACAATTGATTGTCCTGATTTATATACACTGATTCTGCACGTTTGTTGCTGGTTCTTCCTTGTCGTCCACTGTAAGAGTCTATACTCATAGTCGATATTACCATAGGTTCCAAAAGAATTGTCTCATATATACAAACCGAATAATTGAATTAATCTATGATATATTTGGTATGTATGCAAATTCATAGCTTTATTTAGTCTTCGTCTACAGGAGCTAAAACAGATTATTAGAAGATTGTTTATCCTTTCTACGGCAGATCTTGGAACTTGTCATCGGAGTTTGTTACAAATCGGTAAATCTTGTAACATTTTCAATCAGCGTATTCACAAATGTCATTCTCAATGATTATCTCCTTTGAGATAGGTTTCCTTTGCATGTAAATGTTCTGTGATATTTTATGGTTGATGGTATGTACTCTTGATAGACATGCACACGTTTGGTATTTTTTATAACTAACAATTCAACTTTATGACAAACAGGAGGATTTCAGCTTCTCCATCGCCAACTCTTCATATTTACATAGCAATATTTCATCAGGTGCAAGACGCATATGGTGTGTATGTCTCTCAACTTATTCGATATATAAGAGCTTGGTCTGCGTATCGACCGCAGTTTTTGAATCCAGGCAGGCTACTTACAAATTGTTGTTGCAGACAGCATTTTGCAAATTCTATGCTCGTTATAATGATTTTGTTTGCCAGTTTGGTCTATTATTGAAACAAATGCTGTCTGATTTGTTTCACAGCAATTGTTAAGCCATTTCCTCGTTCACTGATCTTGACGACGGAATACTCGTTTACCTGATCAGGACAATAGGCTCACGGCGGGTGTGACCAGCCGACAGTGGATGCTAATTTCTCTTAGGCACCTTATCGCTCCTCTGGTGTGTCTAGAGGTCCGTGATTGTCCAACTCTTGGTTTGTATTCTATTCTGGACTTACGAGATTGACCACTGTTTGTTATCTTTTCAGGTGCCATGGAGAAGTAAGCATCTTCTGCTGACCGGTCACAACCACCATGAGCCCTTAGTCGTAATAAAGTAAACGGGATTACTGATCGTCAAATCTAGTAGGAAAATGACAGTCTAATAAAGGGTATGAATCAAATCAGTCAACATATGACTTAGTGATAATTAGTTCATTAGAGCGACAGTAGAATTTGGGAAATTATGACTATAATCGAGATTCTTTATAACCCTGCAACATCAACTTATCTGTTAGTAGTTGGCCGCGCTATAAAAAGTCTTCATACGCATGGCATGTTCTTGCTTATCGAATCAACCGTGATATATACACACCATAAACAGGTGATATTGGTATATTACAACATAGAAAGGGAAAATTGACGATTATAAAGTCCAAATGATCACGCTTATCATATAATGTAGTCTGCCATTAAATTCTGTTAGAGACAATATAGGATTCTTACTCCTTCTAATCACCAGATCCCTCCTCTGGTGTGTCCAGGGGTCCATGTTTTCGCAACTCTTGTTTTTGTATTCTGTTTGGGACTTGCGAGATTGATCACTGTTCGTTATCTTTGCCTTTACATTCTTTAAAAACTAATTCTATAGTCCTTAATAAAGTAATCATCATCATCATAATCATCATCATCATCATCATAATCATCATCATCATCATCATCATCATAATCATCATCATCAATTCTCTAAAACTGATGCTCATTGAACTGGAAGGAAGTAAAATAAAATGTATGCTTTTGTTGCATGATTGTTTGCAATGTTGCACCATTTACATATGCACTATCTATTCATTTCTGGGTTTTTTTAACTAGATGTAATGAAACACTTAAATGTGTTTCATGAGGTATTTTGGTTCCATTATCATATGTCATCACTAAATTGCTTGTGTTTGTTACTCTTATTTTACACTAACATGTTAGAAAAATTGCATGTTTGGAAATCCAAATCAAGTTTTCTTTTCAACGAACAATATTTTGATGATTTAAAAAAAAAACACCTCACATTTAATACCTCGTCCAACTTTATGGATGAATCTAAAATACCGTACCTCAATATACGTTAAAGAAATATCTTATTGTGAACTTATGAAGCGATCTACCATCAACTTATTCAATGATAGCATGATACTTACGGTTTTCATAACTATTTGGCCACGCTTTCAATTCTCAACGCGCGCACTATGCGAACTCATCATTTATATCCGTAGCGAGAACAATTTGGCAAAGTATATAAAAATAGAAGCGAGTATCAAAAGGATATTTCGGATTAGTAAATAAAGATAGAAAATAATGATCAATGTCATAAAAGTTAAGAAATCGAAAAAGGTTTACCCTCTCTAGCGTGAGTGGTATGTGTCGGGTTTACTCTAACTTGTTTCGTTGGTAATTTTTTCTCTGAGACTTTCGTCTGTCTTGCTTCCTGCCGGATTCTTTGCACTGTTGAACCATTTACATATGATGTTGTGCTATGGTTGTATTCCCAAAAAGCTACAAGCACGGGAAACACATCATTGATGAAATGTTCGCTAAATAGGAAACGTTAACAATATAAACTATAATTCGTGTAAGAGAATTTACATTGTTTGCATCCTGTAGCTTTCTTTTTCAGGCCTGATGTAAATCATAACGTATTGTAAAGAATGTTCAATGTTTGCATCCTCTAACTGAGTTACAGTGATGTGTTTAACTCTCACATGAACAACAATTAGTATTAATACTTTTTTTTTTGTAAAATAACAAAGTTAAACGCTATAGATCAAAATGAAAAAGAAAAGAATATACATTGTTTGCATCCTGTAACTGAGTCACAACGATGACCTTCACATTGACATTGACTCAGGCACAGATGACCGTAGAATCCACTAACACAGACTTCCTCACAATTCAAGCCAAAGCTGCCCAGTGGACACTCTACAACATAATAACCTACATTCAATGGCATTCAAACGTACATCTATGGTTAACTTTGAAATCTATTATATTTCAAAATCATCGAGAAATCCAGATAAACAGTCTTAAAATCCAAACACACAAACAATGATCAATTATTAGTTGATATAAAATGTTTATTCATTCCAAACCCTTCATGTGTATAAAGTTAGGGTTAATGACTTTTTAAGCTGATGTACAAATACATTTTAAAATTGTACATACCTACACAACTGCCGGTTCCATTATCGAAATATTCATTGTAACAGCAAGTAGAGTTAATCCTATGTATAATATCATAAAACGTAATCCAAAATCAAAGTGAATACGAATAACGAACAAAGTATATTGCTTAACGTATTTCAAAATTATGAAAATTGCAATTCATGTCAATATTTCATAAAAATATGGCAAGTTTAAAAAACAAAATAATTGCTGATAAATATCTAGCAAATTGTCATTGATAAAATGATTTATTAAGTAACTTGAAATTAATATACTTACTTGCGACAATCATCAATATAAAGGCTCACTACCTGACACCTTATCATCATTAAATACACCATCTGAACAATAACACGTGCATCCATTTTGAATCTCATATAGGAATAAATATTATTCACCATTGAGGAAGTTGTTTACGTGTTATCGTTAAGCGTTTTCGGAAATTCATATAGAGCTTGACACGATAAGCACCAAAGTCGGCCTTATTTTTGAAGTCCTTTAAAGTAGATAGGTAAGGTGCCGATCATGTGTCATTTTTAGAACATATTAATTTTCCTGATGATTACCTGATATATTATATGGTGAATTACGCATAACATGTTTCGTAAAAAAATAAACAAAAAAAAACCAAAAAACAAACAAACAAACAAAAATATAAAAACCCAGCCGTAAATAATCTCGGGTCATCGACGTTTATTGAAAAGGTATCTTAAAGTGGCAAGCAGAAAAACCTTTTAGATGGACGTAGTGGTTTACATACATCACTATTCAATGCCTATAATGGAGACTAGAATTTACCCAAAATCTTCATAAACAAAATACTTTCCTGAATCCTGTAGATTATCTAGCAAGCTCCCATCTCTGCTCTTCACAAAACTACTAACAAATCTGAATGAAGAACTTTACGAGTATTACGCAATGTAGAAACCGCTAGTTTAACACTTACGCTTAATGCAACAAACTACCTTAAGAGGTACAGTTGCAATGCTTAATGTTAGAAATTGTAACATTAAATTTGTAACATTAACGATCTACAGTATAACCCGTTAATATAACAATCCCCGCTAATGATACAATTGTATCATTAAGCGGTTCATTTGCAATAATGTTGTGACGCTTCATACTAAAACGCCAAATTTGCAGTCCAAACCGCTAATGTAACAACATATTATATTATTAAGCGTTGCAACCTCAACGCTTAAGTAACAAATCTGCAATGTTTATCTCGTATTTTCCATACGTATATCACATTTTACTGCTAGATTGTTACATTAGGGGTTCTACAACGCAACAACCTGTGCCAGAATAAGTGTATATCTAATGTGAAATTAAGAAAGGTCCAAGAAACCTTTAATCATAGAAATGTTCCATGGACACGAAAAACTGACCAGTTTTATATTCTTACAGGCAGGATTTATTAAAAAGCTTCTAGATGAAAAAGACTCTAGCCGATGCCTTTAATTCGACACTTTTGTATATCGACTACTTTTTATCAGTTTATGATAAATATTTCATCCATATGTTGATTTGATATACAGTATTCCCCCGTTATAGCGCCAACATTTCTACCTCGGCGAATTTGGCATTATAACGGGGGTGGCGTTATATCTGAGATGAACGGTGGGTGGGGGTACAGCTGTCATGAGAAATCATACATATACTATTTACTACATACTTTAAGATTGTCGGATTATAATTTTGTTTAATTGTCATCAAACCTATTTATAGACATATTTTCATCAGATACACTGTGGATTCAACAACTTTTTATCGTGCCAGGCGTAACACTATTCAGGCTAGTTTGATAAAGCCAATAGCTTCACTGAGTACGACATTTGGTCCGATATTTTTGTCAAAACAATTCACCAAAAAGTGCATTGCACGTAGATTGCGGTAATATGATTTCAGTGTGTTCGCTATAATCTGATGTCAGCTAGATTTGAACTTAAATAATCATAAATTACATAACTCGTGATCTTCCCAAAGCTTTACCTGAAGGACTGACAGGATAATTGCTTAAATCAGTTAACGTAACGTTGGTCACTGCTGTTAAAAGGTAATTGGTCCAAAACAGATAAGATTGATCACTGTTCGTTATCTTTGCTTTTATATGACTAACTTTGCAACCGTCAACTTTCCTTTTCTATGTAGTAATATAACACTCTCACCTGCTTATGGTGTGTATTTCTCCCATTTCATTCGATATGAAAAAGGCAACGTTATGCGTATGATGATTTTTAAAGCGAGCCAACTACTAACAAAAAAATTGATGTTGCAGGGTTATAAAGAATCTCGTTTATAGTCATCATTTCGCAAATTCTACGGTTGCTATAATGACCTTATTTGCGATTACAAAGTATCACTAAGTCATATGTTTGACTGATTTATTCATACCCTTTGTTAGACTGTCATTTACCTCCTAAATTTGACTACGGGTAATCCCGTTTACTTTATTTAAACTATGAGCTTACGACGGGTGTGACCGGTCAGCAGAGATGCTTACTCCTCCATGCCTCCTGATCCTGCTTGGCTTTTTGTCGGAGGTCCGTGTTGCCCTACACTCGATTTGTATAGTGATTTTTTTTTTTATTATGATGACGTTTAACATGATGTTGACGTCGCCTATTTGTATAAATATGAAATCATTCAGCATTTTCTACCAAATTTTATATTAATAATAGAATTGGCCTGGCTGACATGACCCATCCCCAGGTTAAAATTTAGCACATAGACGGGAATTTGTGTGTAATAATAGCATATACAGAGCAGACAGCAGGAGACATTGACCTACTACCAGAGGAGATGAACATAACAGCAATGGGTAGCCAAGTAGGGATGTCGAACCTTTGGTGGCTGCGCTGTAATCCCTGTTAGGCTGCTTAGGAGCAGATTAACAAGAGTGATGCAAGTTTTAAATTTATTGAATGTAACGAGTAACAATACACATGTATATGTTGGAAAATGTCGCACGCAAATTCTGTATGGGGAACTGGGGAGGCGACCGGTATACCAGTTTAACTACCAACGTAGGTGCAAAATCGGGGACCCTATGTGAATATAGGTGTCCAGTCCTGAACAGTTGAACACGTTCTAAGGTAGGGTAGATGACTTCTGCGCAACTCACCGGTCTCCACAGTGCTACCTGGTTTAAAGCAAGTCCCTACTTGCACCAGCCTGTAGCATTCCCTTTCTTTGCTTGGGAGGTAGATGTGACCATAGCTATGAACTAGCCATGAGCCCCACTGACTTATATAATAACATTCATTTGAAACACAACACAACCACATAATCAACTGACGAGGACATAATTACATGGTCTTCTGGTTGGTCAAGATTAAATATCTGCCCCCTGCTTAATATACAGGTGGGAGGAGATCCGGTTTTGGCACAGAATTATTAATCAAACTACCCTGGTGCACTCCCCTGTCCGCCACAGACATTGGGACAATGTCCTCCACAACAAATTTCGTATAGACCAAGAAATAAACATCATATCGACTT